>RJWM01003851.1:0-108150 GCA_004363535.1 Dasyprocta punctata | reverse complement strand
ACAGAGACACTAAACTTACTAGAAGACAGAGTAGGTAAAAATCTTGCTAACATAGGAGTAGGCAGACAGTTCATGAACAAAAATCAAATTGCACGGGAAACACTTTCTAGAATCAACAACTGGGATCTCATCTTACTTAAAAGTTTTTGCATGTCAAAGGAAATCTCCAACAGAGTGAAAAGAAACCCCATGAATTGGGAAAATATCTTAGCCAATTGTCCATCAGACAAAGGACTTCGATCTAAAATGTATAAAGAATTAAAAGAAATCAGGCCCCTAAAATTCAAGGACCCAATCCAAAAATGGGCATCTGAGATGAATACACACTTCTCACAGAAAGAAATACAAATGGCAAATAAATACATGAAAAAATGTTCAACATCAATGGTCATTCGGGAAATGCAAATTAAAACAACACTGAGATTCCATCTCACTCCAGAAAGAATGGCCAAGTTTAATAAATCAAGCAACAACAAATGCTGGAGGGGCTGTGGGGAAAAAGGAACTCTTCTCCACTGTTGGTGGGAGTGTAGACTGGTGCAACCACTGTGGAAGTCAGTGTGGAGATTCCTCAAGAAGCTAGGATTAGAGATCGCATTCAACCCAGCTATCCCACTTCTGGGCATTTTCCCAGAAGAACTGAAAACATCATACCACAGTGATATCTGTGCATCCATGTTTATAGCAACCCAATTTGTAATAGCCAGATCCTGGAAACAACCCAAGTGCCCATCAATCAAAGAATGGATAAAAAAGATGTGGTATTTTTATACAATGGAATACTACTCCGCTATTAAGAAAGATTGCATTGAGACTTTTATAAGTAAATGGTCACGACTTGAGACCATACTCATAAGTAAGATAAATCAAACCCACATGTGTAAATACCGTATTGTCTCCCTAGTGTAAGAAACTGAAAAAATATATATGATCCAAAATCTATAATAAATACTAGGCAAGGGTAAAAAAACAGCTCAAAGAGCAAAAGTAATTGGGAAGAGAAAAGGGGGAAAGAGGGAAGGGAAAAGGAAAAGATATAAATCTGTATATATGTATATGTAAGATAACTAAAATGAACACACTGCTGAATGTATTCGTTATTGATAAAGAATAATTAATATATGATTAGATCAATTTTACATGTCTATATCTATTAATGTAAACAACCATTTTGAAGATAACGATATGCAATATTGCAACCATTGTAAACTATCTATCCTGTTCTGTAAACCTGTAATGTTACTGTTGTGTATTTACTCTATTCGTTTGTTTGTCTCTCTTACTTTCTGTCTTTGTTATATATGTCTTTTTTTCTCTTAAATAAAAAAAAAACTGTTAGCATAGCAAACAAACAAACAAACAAAAAAACATAATCTTACTCTGGAATGCATGGAACAGATATAAAGTCACAAAACCCTATGACACAGATTCCATTATCACCAGGAATTCCTAACATTTCCTAAGAGGAGAAAAAACTTTCGGCTCTCTGTAGTGTGTAGTGTGTAGAAGCTTGTATTTCTAGTGGTAATGCTTTTGCTTGTTTCTGGAGGTAGAAAGTTATACTGTTAATGGTACCTTCTCTCCTGAGAATCTCAGCAAAAAATGCTGAGGGAGTTTGACAAAGGAGAGAAGAATATGTGGCATAAAAGGTGGAAATATAGAAGAGGATAAAATGGCATAAAGATTGAAGTGAGGACCAGAGGAAGATTGTGAAGGGGCAGAGGGAGGTAGGACCACTGATACAGCGATTAGACATAGTAGTGCAGAGCTTTAAGGAAAGGCTCTAAATTCTGAGGTACCTGAACTGTTCAAGAGAAAGTACCAGTTGATCTATGAAATCGTAATTTTTCTTGAGTTAATGAGAGAACTGAGTCTGCAAAACCACCAAGGAAACTGAAACTGTCTAAGGTAGTAGTTGCCTATCACATGTGGCTATAAAGTACTTGAAATGTGGCTAATCCAAATTGAGATATGCTTTAAGTATAAAACGACACACAATTTCAAAGATTTAATACAAAAAGAATGTGAAATATATTGCAATAATTTCTTATAGTGATCACATGTTGAAATAATATTTTGGACACATCAGATTAAAATATATGAATTTCATCCTCTTATTCTTACCTTTTCCTCATTAGGCTACTGGAAAATTCAAAATAATACAAAAGGCTTGTATCATATTCTTAATGTAAAAAAAGAAAATATTTACCCTAATAGTCCCATGGGCAATACTTACTATAGTCAATGGGAAAATTTCACACTGTAAGATCAGTTAAGAAATGTTTGATAAATCTATAATAGAGGCGAGAAGTTTAGAATGATTCATTCTTATGTATCTATTACAAACCAAAGAAAAGTTTATAGATTACTCAGAGTACATAATTTTGAGTTATAAATCATAAACATTTTAGGATTTTTAGCAGTAGTTTTGCTATTTATAGGGCATAAATGAAACCTGAGTATCCCTTCATATATATAACTAGTTTTCACAAAACTATTCAACTAACTTCCTCAAGTGAGGGATAAAGGGGCAAAAATCTAGTACTTTGGTCCTGAAAACAGACCTACAAAATATTACCTGACTTACTATGATATTTATGTACCCAGTACCTATTTATGGAGAAATTAGGAAAAAAAAAAAAAAGAACAATGGAGAGGACAAAGTAAAGCACACATCCAGGAATTATTTGACTTTTATTTGTTTTATCATTTGTTCAAGGTACAAAAGGAAAAATGAAGTTATGAATTATTGCCTATACAAAAATAAAAATGTTACGTTATTTTGGAATAACTATTTTGGAATAAGTTCATCTTTGTATCTCTGTCAGATGGGCATGGTGAATGGACTGTTATTATTATCCCAAGCACTATACACAGATGGAAAACTGCATCACAGAGAGACTAAAGGATAGCCCTAAGGTTACAAATCAAATTACTGACAAAGTTTGAATCATAGCTCCAGTCCTCTGAATGTTAATCTAGTATTCCTTCTGTAACATAGTAAAACAGGATGAAAAACAGTAGCTGTAACAATGTTCAGAATAACTACTTCTCTGATTAAGGATTTATGGATATAAGCAGTCATAGAAGGAAGGAAAATATCAACACAAAGCTGAAAAGACAAAGCCTCCCAAAGACATCTATATCATTATTCTTATAATTTGTGAATATGTCACATTATGTGGCAGTGGTGAATTAAAGTAGCAGATGTAGTGATTATGAATACTAATCAGCTGACCTTGAAACAGGAAGAGTAAGCAGGTAGGTCTAGTATAACCATAGACATCTTTAAAAGTGAAAGAGCTCAGAGGCAGAAGAATCAGTGTATTACAGTCATGTGATACGATAAAGATGTCACTGGACATTGCTGGCCTTGCTGACAGAAGAGGGCCACAAACCAAGGAATCTGCGGTAAGTCTCTAGAAGCTGAAAGAGTGTACAAGATTCTCCTCCAGAGCCTCCAAAAAAGAACGCCGCCCTGCCAACACTTGACTTTAGTCTTCTTAGACCTATTTTGAAGTTCAGACATCCAAAATTTTAAGGTAACAAGTTCGTGCTGTTTTAAGTCATTAGGTTTCTAACAATTTATTACAGCAGATGTAACCCTCTAACATACTTTTTTTTTTTGCTTTATCTTACAGTCATCCTATAAAACATGCTACAACCCAACCAAAAACTAATACTTACCATGCCCATATACATCTTGCTTTGTTCTGCCTTTTGGTTTTGATCACATTATTTTCCAAGTGCTTCTGCATATACCACTGTGTATATCTCAAAACACTCTCCATGAACACACTTATATACCATCTCTTCTATGAATCTTCCCTTAAATATTCCAAAGCATATACAATCTGATTTGTCCTCTCTATTCTACAGTTTTTACTTCATTTGTACTTTTACAGTACTCACAGCACAACAGCTTATGTTTCAGCTAGACCTGTCTTTTCTCCAATCTTACCTAGAATATCTAACCATCCATCCAAAACACATTGAAAGTATGGCTAACATACATTAGAGAAAAATTTACACGAAGAATTTTTACATGTAATAGGGCGGTAAGAATGAAGAAAGTACCACTGATAGGCAGAAAGAGAACGAACTTTGCTTTTCTTCATTGGCCAAATAAAGAAATACTACATTGAAAAGGTAGTGGGGATCTAGAGTATAATAGGGAGAAAAAACAAAGTGTACAAAGGCATGCAGCCCTGAAGGAATATGGAATTTATTAAACAGTTCAATGTGATTACTGTGAAGATAATGTGTAAAGGTGACTTAATATCCCTCAAAAATTCTCTGGATGAAATCTTAACTCGTACTACCTCACAATACAACAATTTTAAGAAGGTCTTTAAGTAGGTAATAAAGTTACAGTAAGTTGATGAGGGTCCTAATCCAATGACTGATGTACTGAAAAGAGGAAAAAATCAGGATAGATAAACACAGAAGACCAAGTGAGGATGGAAAAGACAGCAACGTATATACACAAGAGAAAGGCGTCAGAAGCCAACAATACTGCCATTATCTTGATCTTACACTTCTAGTCTCCAAAACTGTGAGAAAATAAACTTTTGTTGCTTAAGTCAACCATATTTTGTTGTGGCAGCCCAAGAAATTATGGTAATAAGGCTGGAAAGGAATGCTAAGTTTCAGTTTCTTCACCAAAATTCTGATTCTATAATTCAACTATAAGAGACATACCATATTTAGCTTTATATTTGTCTACTTTATACATTATCTTACACAAACTAGGGATTCAGTATGTATTTATGGAATGAATAAAACATAAACATTCCAAGTTAATTAACTATCTAAATGCAGCTCAACAAGACTGATTCTATCAAGAGCTATCAAGAAGGACTTGATTTACGCAACTTTTTTTTTCTTTGTACTGAGAACTGAACTCACAACCTCATGCCTTCAAGCAAGCACTGTGTTACTGAGCTATATCTCTGGTCCAATGACTTACATTTTTTAAACAATTCTGGATGGCACTGTGAAACCTGAAGGCAAAATGACACTTTTATCTTTCCCTTTACCAATAAACTTGTCCTGGTTAATAAATCATGAAGAAAATCCAAATCAATAAATCATCTAGACTTCTGATACTGACAAATTAAGGACCTGAGAACTTTCTATATAATTTCTGCAGGATACTCACATAGTCTGCTTATGATCTTCCCTCATCCAAGACACAGCTCAGTATTCTTCTTGAAATGTTTCCTATTCAACTCTAATTTGATGGTCTCTCCTTTCTCCTGACTACTATATAACATGGCTATATACACATCTCAACAGTACTAAAATGCACCTTTCTTTCACATTTTAACATCCCCGACTTCGAGATATAATTACCCACGTTGTCACTGCTAGTTTACACATTCACAAGCATCAAAAGCACCAATACCAAAACTGACAGAGAAGGCAGTGTGGAAGAAAAACAAAACACCTATACATAATTGTAAAGATGGCTTAAGAATCCAGCAACAATTAATTTTGGTTCTTTCAGGAATTACTTTAAAAATGAGCTAGGCAAGGTGGCACATGCCTATAAAACCCATCACTCTGGGAGGCTGAGGCATCAGGACTGCAAATTTGAGCCCAGTCTGGACAACTTAATAATTTAATGAGACCCTGTCTCAAAATAAAACATAAGAAGGGCCAGGAATGTAGGTTAGTGTTCAAATCCCAGTACTGCCCACTGCCCCTTCTTACGCAGAAAAAAGGAAAGAAAGAGTAAGGGAAGATCAAAGTTCTATCATAGTGAATGGTAAACAATGGATACAAAAGCACTGAAACCAATGACTGAATCAAGAAATTAATAAAAAGAATTAATTATGAACATGAAGTTTTACCAAAATTGTTATTAATCAATGTATCTTACCTACATTTTCCCTCTGATGTAAAAGAATGAGAATAATAAAAACATGTCTAAGAGTGTTTTCAGCATGTATAAAATTATTATTATTAAACAATAGCCAAGGAGTTCATAGTTTTGTGGTGTTCCTGAGACTTCACACATATTAACTGTACATTTATGAGGTACATGTGATCATTCAGTACATATACACAATAGGTACTGAGCCAATTAAGGTAAGTTATGTTTTCATCTCCTTACTGCTTCGTGTCCGGAGTCTTCAAGTTCCTCTCTTCCAGTCATTAAAAATATGTAATAGGTTATTATAAATTATAGTCAACCACTGTGCTGTAGAACACTAGTACTTACTACTTCTGTGGTTTGGTGATCTGTTATCCACTCTGTTTGATTTTCCAACCTCTAGCAATCACTGTTCTACATTCAGACTGACATTTTTTTAGCATTCACATATAATACATGGTACTTATCTTTTGTGTGTGTGTGTGTGTGTGTGTGTGTGGTACTGGGGATTGAACTCAGGACCTTGTGCATGGTAGGCAAGCATTCTACCACTGAGCTACATCCCCCAGCCTGTACTTATCTTTCTTCATCTGACTTATTTTACGTAACAATGTCCCTCAGTTCCATCCATTTTGCTTCAAATGACAGGGTATCAATTTATTTATGGCTAATATGCCAGTATGTATAGATCCTACATTTCTTTATTCAATCTTCTGCTGATGGGCACCAATATCTTAACTATTGTAAATAGTGCAGCAATAAACATGGCTATTTAGGTATCTCTTTTATATATGTTGGTATTATTTCCTTTTGATATGATATATATCTACAAATGAGATAGCTTGTGGATCATATGGTTCAAAAACAACTTTCAATACTAATATTCCACTTTTTAAAAATGGCATTCAGTTCTAACTCAAAGGACAGGATAAAGTTCTAGTTCCCAGTCTTTAAAATTCAAGAGCTATAATATAATCCTGGCTGAGGTCTTGGAGATAGGAATAAAAATATTTTTGTGAGTGCTTTTAATTAAACAGTTATACACAATAAAACACTTTATAGTTATAACAATTTTAAATATGACAGGCCTAAAGAGGTTACAGGGACAAGACTTCACAAGTTGGTGAAATTAATCCAGCTGATTAAAAAGTTACTATGTCAGCCAGACAGGGAGGGTGACACACACCTGTAACCAAAGCTACCTGGGAGGCTAAGACAGGATCCCAAGTTTGAAACTACCCTGAGCAATTTAGTGACACGCTCAGAACAAAGTAAAAACGGCTGAGGATGTAACTCAGTGGTAAAGTGCTCGCCTAGCATGTATGAACCACAATATTACAGAAAACAAAAATGAACTGATAAACAAAAGTCACTGTAAACTGTTTACACAGAACTAATCCATATGGTCGATTACGTAACTTAGTCTATTCAAGCCCTTTATTTCTGTTTTTCTCTCTTTTTCTTTTTTTTTGGTACACAGGATCGAACTCATGACCTCATGCTTACCAAGCAAACTCTTGAACCACTGAGCTAAACCCCCCGCCTTTCTGTTTTTCTCTTCTGCTGTTAACTTGTAGCTACTTAACTGCTTATTAACTGACTTTATATTGAAGTAAATCAATTTAAAATTTTATAGATGATTATTAATCATGAAAAATTAAAAGATTTGCCTAATAGAACAGAATTAATCTATAAACAAAATATTTGTTTCTGTATTATCTGAATTTGATTCTAAGGTAATATTGCACAGCCAAGAATTTCTCATGTTGGTCCATGGTAATGTCATGAATAAACCAATACCTAGAGTTAAAATGTTTTACTTTCCATCTTTGGCAAACAGAGAAATAATACCATTTATTCAAAAAGAAAAAAAAAGAGGGCCAGGGATTTAGCTCAGTGGCGTAAGCGCCTGCCTGGCAAGCATGAGGTCATGAGTTCAATTCCCGGGACCACCAAAACAAAAAAAAAAAAAGAAAAGTATTTCAAGTCTTTTCAAATTTTTCATGACTTAAGTTCAAAAGCAACCCAAAAGAATTCCTAAAATAGACAGTGACAATACAGTGTAATAGTCAGCATAAGTTATAGCTCTAGACTCTTTCATACTGCTTTGGGTCTAAGACCTTTTTAACAGTAGTATAAATTCAAACTTTTCCACTGTAATATTTTATACATTAAGTGTAAGAATGGGTAAGGTCTCCAATGATAACCCATACTTACAAATTACCCAACATATCTAGGCTGTTTCCACTGACCTCATCAAGAAATGAAGGCTAGAAATGCACTTTAGCTTTGTGAAATTTGTAACGAAGAATGCACAGAATGCTATTCCAGATACCATCTAGAGATTTTTGTAGACTAGATACCAGCAACATTTTTATACCTCCAATCACCAGTAGGTGAAAGTTATGCCCACAGCACTGGAGAAAGGTATAGATAAAAAAGAATAAAGGGAAAATACTAGAGGAAGGAAAAAAGAAGGGCAAAAGGAAGGAAAAAAGCTACAATAAATATGTATCTCCTCAATGCTTCAGATGATCATTTACTGATCCAGTGTCAGAGGTCAAATTTGAAAGGTCTAGTCCTCTCCCATGAAAAATAATGTATAATAACTAATATATAAAGGACCAAGTGAATATTCAAAAGCAATGTAAGTCTAGACCTGGATCCTATTCAGACATTTCAGAAAGGTTAATGTGGTAGGTTGTCCTTGGCATTTTTAGAAAGATACTATAAAGATCCACTGAACAGTGTAAATACTAATAGATTATATTACAGTTAAGAGGAAGACTGAGAAGGCAGAAAATCATGTTTTTCTTCCTCTTCTCAATATGTTTAGAAGGACTAGAAAAAGGAACTTCACTGATGAAGTAGAATGGTTAAGACTAAACTAAGCTGGAATAATAAAACCAAGCCAAACAGAGGAATGTTGAAGGTTTGAATCTTTCCAGTCTATTGCTATTCATGAGACCAAATACAAATCACAAAGCAGATAAAATTTGCATTCCTTGTCACTTTGCTTCTTGCTTGATTTCTCTAGACCAGTGGTGGAGAACCTACAGCATGTATATTACAACAGGTTGTTTGTATCACTGAAAGCTCTAAAAGGTTTACTATCACTGCTTGAGACCATAATCCACTTTTTCCTTATGCTATATTTAGTGACCTAAAGTCTTATCATCATATGCAAGGCTCTTCTCTCATAACAAAATTTCTGCTTCTAAATTACTTCAGAGAATATTAGTCCTATCCCTCTTATCAACAGATAATTGTACTTGTGGCATTCAACAGGAGCTCAGACCCACTGGTTTAAGAAGCTAATTCTGACTCAGGAAAGAAGTGAGGCAAAATGACCCATCATCTGAAGGACTGCAAGTTAGTCCTCAATTTTTATTACTATTTTTGTTTTTGAGGGGGGCATACCAGCGACTGACCTCACACTTGCGCTGCTGAGTTACATCCCTGGCCTCCAGGATTGCAATTTATTATCAATGCCTTAAGTTCCTATCTATATCTACTAGCACTCATTCCTGAAGCCCCACAAGAGATAATGAGCGTATCAGTACTTTCTGATGCAAATGATAAAATTAATTCAAATAAAAGTATAGGTAAGATTCAATTCTCCCAAAGGTATACTGTCTTTAAGCTTTTAACATAAATGAATGCTTACTTTTGGACAAAGTTTTATCATGCTTCTTCCTGACCATTATATGGAATGTACTCTGAGACTCTTTACTAACCTGAACCATTCCTCTTTCTGCTACTGTCACTAAACAAGTAATTAATTAATTGATATAAGCATGAGTCATATCACTATCCCTTCTCCATGTGCCTCAACCATCCCCCACAAACCACATCTCATGAAGTTCATGGAAACAAAAAACCCTGAAAAGGACAATACAAGGGATAACAAGAACCTCTGAAAGCTGGGAATGGTGGCACATGCCTGTAATCCCAGCATTTGGGAGGCTGAGGAAGGAAGACTACTATGAGTTCAAGGCCATCCTGGGCTACATAGTGAGCCCAAGGCCTGCCTGAACTGTCTCAAAAACAAAACAAAACAAAACAAACAAACAAAAATCCTAAAGCTTCAAAACAAAACAAAAAAGTTCCTTGTGCTGGCAGTATAAGCCCAGAACTATTTACTTTTCTTTAGCTTTGAAAGAATATCAGAATTAAAATACTGGTGGTTTGCATGCTGATGCAGAAGAAAAAAAATTAAGCAACAAATCTAGAGCTCAGAAGTGATTTTTTTTTTTTTTTAAATTTTGGGAGTCACCTGGTGGAAGGAAGAAAGGAATGATGGGAGGAAGTGTGGAAGAAAGGAGGAGAAGAAAAAAGAGGGGAGAAAACAAACAAAAAAAGAGTAATGGAATTTTTCTGTGTGAATCAGATATACAGTCATCATCCACTAAAGGATCAAATAACACAGCACATAATTCAAAAGAGATTCTTCACTGATGACCCAAAAAGATCACATCAGAATACACAACATTTGAAAGGTAAACCTATACATACCCAATTAGGCAGTCAATAACACATTCAGAAATCTTTATAAAATTGTGAAATTATAAATTTTTTAAAAATGAGCTGGAACAAACATACTGTGAAAATAGAAATAGTAATAGAAGAGTGAGGGGTACATGCTATATGTATCCTTTATTTTTTCCTGTAAACCTCAAATTGTTCAAAAAATAGTCCACTAATAAAAAAAATAATAGAAAGTAAGAATACAGAATACTGAAGTGGGAGGTGTAATCTCTTAACTTTATGGCCTCTCCAACATGAAGTTCTATCAACAAGTCTGTCTACTCCTGGAAGATCTAATTTCCTTTTGGAGCTAGGCACTGACTATGTCACTGCTCAGACAATCAACTAGTTTTAGTACATCTCTCATAAGGCTCTTTCATATGTTGTACTATATTAATTACTCTTGAAATTGCTATGTTATTATCTAGTCATATGATTATGCACTGTCTCTCCAAATAAAACGCAATCAACTTTTGAGCAAAGGCTGTAAAGGAATATGATGCTTTTAATATAGTAGTAACATATATCTAGCTATCTGCAATTTATATTTTGTCAGACTGTAAGTGCTCAATACTTGCTATTTACCTGAAAATGATAGGACACCAACTATTTACAAAGGTGATATATATATATATATATACACACACACACACACACACATATATATATAAAATTTGCTTTAAGTGGCTAGATAATGTTTTTCCTTTCTATTTTGGGTTTTCCACTTAAAAATTTTTGCAGAAAATGAGGGAGACAGTGTGAGAATGTGTTAGCATGTACAGAGAAGAAGGGTGGTAATAGACGTTATTCCTTTACTCTTTTTTTCAAGGTTATACACTCTTCAGGGGCCTCCAGACTCTGAACAGCTTACAATACAGGATATTCCTTATTAATCTCTATCGAAAAATTGAAAAAAAACCAGGTATGGCTAATGAAGGTGCCAGATGCCAGTATTTATGATGATACTGGTATCCCACTTCCACCAATAAATCTCCTGATCAATACAGGACAGAGTAAAGGCTATAGAACAATTTCTGTGATCTTGCATCAAAATCTTAGAGGGCTTAAAAAAGGCACGTCAATGTTCTCTCATATATCAAATACTAACTTAAGTTTTTGGGCATTCTGTATCATGGCTTTAGGAGACTAGAGGTAACCTCTGGAAGATTCATCAAGGTCTGTAGTTCTAGGAGCTCAGTAGTAACTATGCTCTACCTCCTCAGGCAGTTTCAGAGGTTTAAATGTCACACTACATTGTTTCACATGCCAATGGTTGCCACACCCAATTCCACACATACCTTCCTGCTTATTAGATGTGTTACATATGGCCTCTGTATGTCTAGCCATTATCAACAAGTAGGACAGCTGAGAAAGCAACAACAACAACAACAACAAAAACACTTAGGCCGAAAAAATTACAAGATAGGCAAGCACTCTGGTATAGCATTTAATAAATTATATTTGGAACAATATAAATAATAAATTAAAAGTCACTAAAGAGCTATTAATGCAATTAAATATGTGACATCTTTTAAGAATATTACATCTTCTAAAACTCAAAGTAGAAGAGAACATAAGTTAGAGTTGGATCTGGTACTTGCATTCTCAATCCATCTCCCTTTTCTACTCATTCATCTTCATCCCTCAACACAGACCCCATCCCTTTCTACATCCCTCCAAAAGACATCAGATACTGGTCCTCTTCAGCTTAAAACACTACATACTCTTGCCACCTTTAAGCCATGTCATGTGAGTATCCTCTTTGTTACTATGCTCCTCAACATACTTAGTTTTTCCCTAAATTCTTTTGCACCTGACCTGAAAATGGAGCTGCACATTTGACCATTCGTCAGTATATAAACTATATTCCTAAGCTAACACACAGTATATTGGTTCCTTTTCTCTCATTGCTGGGACAAAACACCCAACACCCAGAATGAAGGAAGGAAAGGTTTATTTAGCTTACTGTTTGTAGAGGTTTCAGTCCATAATCAGTTGGCGCTAAGACAGGGTGGCATGGCACCAGGGCAACACTTCAAGGCAGCAGCTAGCAAAAGCAGCCGGTAAAAAAGCGGGGTGGTAGGGGAAGCATGCCTCTTTTCCTCCCTTATATTGTACACAGGCCACCCCCTCCCCACCTCCTGGGCAGATATAGCACTCAAAAAATCTCTGTGCCCTCCTTTTGCACAGAATGAGGATATTTACAAAGTAAGGATCCTGGCTCCCTGCTGAACCTCTCAGTTAAACTTCTAAACTTCTCAAGTTGACACAATGTACCAACCATAACACAGCATCTATGTTCCTGCAGCAATAACATCTTGAAAGCCCCTGGAGCCAAATGAGGTGGCATGCCCATGTAGTCCCAGCACTCAAGAGGCCAAGACAAGACTGCTTATGTCCAGGACTTCAAGACCAGCCTGGACAACATAGTAGGCTCCTGAATCACAGAACAGTGAAAGCTCCTGGAGACCACCCATAAAAAAAAGAGCTCTAACTCTGCCCTATCATCTTCATCCACTAGTGAGTATTTAGTAACTACTACCATGTATAAAAAGCTCTGCATGCTATGCCCTTCATTGGCAGGAAGCTATTCTTTGTGTGTGTGTGTGTGTGTGTGTGTGTGTGTGTATGTGTCTTCCCTAGTTGTTTTGTCACATCCTGTGAACTGCTTCCTTTCTCAGACTAATGCCTTCTCTCAATGCTTTCATCCCTAAAAACCTCTAAATTCAGTTAATTTCCCCTGTTAGTATTTCTTAACCTGATTTGGGTCTCAAACCTCTGCACAAGTGTTTTTCTAACTATGGGCCCACCACCATCTGTAGGTTTCCACTCAAATTTTGATACACATTTGTGTATTACCTGTGTGCAGTAGTTCTCAAACTTTACATGATCAGAACTACCTAAATAAGTTATAAATATGCAGGTTGTTGGGCTACAGAGTTTGCAGTTCTAACAAGTTCCAGATGATGCTCATGCTGCTAGTCCAAGTATCACACTTTTAGATTCACTTCTTACAAAGAAATGCACGTACATATACAGTTTGACATGTAATCCCAGCACACAGGAGGCTGAGGCAGGAGGACTGCATGAGTCTGAGGCCAGCCTGGGCTACGTAGTCAGTTCAAGGCCAGACTGAACTACACAGTGAGACCCTGTCTCAAAACAAACAAATAGTTAAGAGTTCAGACAAACATCGAATTGTAAGAAATAAAAGACCCACTGTTCAGTATTTAAAAGGCTCTCTGAAGTGGCTCAAACAAAACCCTTTAGGTGAGGAAGAGAACATAAATGCAAGGTAGATTTAAGAAACAACTAGACCGACATCCTGATTCTGCCTTTCCTAAAAGTATGAATACTAAGCTTTAATTTCCTCATTTATAGAATTGGGAATCACAGGGAAATCATTTTTTCCCTTCCAAGCAAAGGTTATGTGAATTCACAATAATGAGTAAAAGAGAGTAGTTCTACTATTTTTAAAACTAATGACTTTATAGTAAGGAAATTAAATGTTGAATAAAAATTAAACGTATAAATTAAGAAAATAAAAAGAACTAAGTAATTTGTAACATACCTTCAAATCCATCTAATATCTTGTTATTTATGAACTCTTAACTGGCCAAGTATGTTACTATTCATTCCTATTTGCTAGTATACTAAGCAGTCATTTATTCTTCAACTTAACATAAATTCCTTAAAAAACAGCCATACTGTCTTTTACCCTTCCCTTTTTTACTGCCTTCCCTTTATAGCAAGTGTACCCAATTTGTGGACTGCTTTTAGCCTTTGTAATAAAAATTTTAAAAAGGAAGTTTTATTATTATATACATTAACTATGTTATATATTTTATATGTGGCCTAAGACAATACATTTTACTCAAAAAAACAAAAAAACAAAAAAACAAAAAAACAGGGCAAAAAACCCAGCAAGAGTGGGGAACCCAGCAGGCTCTAAGTTTGGACATGCCTGCTCTACAGTGTTTAACAACATACTAACATCCATTTAAAAAAAGCAACTATGAATAACAGTTACATGCTTCTTTCCCCAACTGGGCTCATGTAAAACACATCACGTCAATACAGACACTTTTGAAGAAGTGTTCCTGTGTATTTCCTCAACAGATGGCCAGAATCCATTAAATTCATCTTTAAGCTATTCAGTTAGATCTCTCAGGCTTGTCTTATGTAGATACAGCTCAATTTTATGTTTTTTTCCTTTTTTCTTGTACCAGGAATTGAACTCAGGGCCTCACACTTGCCAGGCAGGCGCTTATGCCATTGAGCTATATCCCCAGCCCACAACTCCACGTTTTAACTTAAAAATCTATTCATCAACCTACAATTCTATTAGGTTATTGTAGGGACCCTTGAGTATGAATGAAATGTGTGAATATAAAAAAAGGTCTATCAAAATTACCTCCAAATCTAAGTTCCCCAAATTTATAAACAGTCTAAACTTCAATTTCAAATGAACATACCTCTTGTAGAAGACGTGGATCTACACAGTCACCATCATCATTAAACATAGATTCCCAGCTCTCTTCCATAGCCATACTCTCTGTTATGTGAGAAGTTTCAGCTAATTTTAATTCCATGGATGTTTCCAAAGATGATTCTCTAACAGGAAATGATATATCAAATTCTATATTCTCTGAGTCATCTTGTTCTTTTGTTTTGAACTCTTCAGCAGTTCTTAGTTCATGTAATGCCTCTGTTATATCACCAGTAATATCCAGATCATTGCCCAAGGCACTCTCTGAAAGTTCTTTTGTCCCATTTGACATATGCAGTTCAGAGTCCAAAAAAGTGTTATAATTACTACCAGCAATCTTCTTAATAGGTAAGGAGGAAGTACAATCTGACATGCTCTCTACCAACTTTCCTGTTGACTCTGTAAAACTAGATGAAATACTTTCAGCATAAGTATCTGAGCAAGCAGTCACGTTGCTAAAATTTTCAGAGTCATTCTCACTTGTAACTACATGAGGAGGGGCTGTATCTGCATTCATTTCTATGTATTTTGAGAGTCTACTTGTATCACTACCACTACAAGTATCATCTAGTCGAACTACACAAGGGTTACCTACGGTTATATGGTCACATGTGGTCCCTGTAATGTCTATCATGCAAGCCTTACTAGTAATGTCATCTACACTCTCAGATCCATTATCTATTTCATGAGCAAGGACAGCAGCATCAGGTTTATGCTTTCCACATAACTCATCAGCAGTGCTGTCATTCTCCTCACATCCTCTAATCATTGTTGGATCAATAATACTACTTGTGTACTCTACTTTGCTGACCATAGTGATTGTATGAGCGATGTGAGCCATAGTCTCAGGAATGGAATCTATACCTTTCTGACCCAAGATAAAACCTGAACTGTTGGCTGTATCACCTGCATTCTCAACTTCAAAGTCTACACAAGTCTGATCAATGACAACATCTGGACTTTCAGAAACAGCAGCGATGGTTCCATTGCTGAGCTTCAACGTTCCATCAGGTATTTGTACGCTTTGTTGTGTAAGGTCAGAATCCAAGCATAGTTCTGCTGGCGCAATCATGCTCTCAGGTTTCAATTCAGCAGTAAGACCTCTAGGAAGCTGGGGTATTATTTCCACAACTGTGGCATCAGTTTCAGTTCTGCTTCCCAAATCTTTGTCTTCAAAAATTTCCCCACGTAGTTCATGTCTACTGAAATCACACAATTCCTTACTCTGAAATGGTCTGCTTAGAATTTGATTAATCTCACTAATTTTTGAATGAGACTGTGATAGAAGTATTCCTTCATATCCTGTCACTTCTGTATGATGAACTTCCAAACAGTCCGTTGTCTTTGGTTTAAAATACCTTTGTAAAGGTATTCTAGGCGTAATTCCAGCATTTGAGACTCTTTCTTGATGTTCTTCAGGTAATACTTCCTTGGATAATGTGAGTCCTTTCTTAATAAAAACACTGTCTTTATTCCTTTTATGAAAACATGTGTCTTTTCTTAATTTTGTTAAAGGTTTCTTTCCTTCTCTATAATTATTTTCCCTCTTATCTGTGTTAATACTTGGTCTCTGAGCCTCAGATTTGTCTTCAAAGATCTGTTTTTGGGAAAGACAACTTTCTTTTTGTTGTTCTTTCACCACAGAGTTAGGAGGACCACAGCTTTTTTCCTTATCACCTGTTTTAAGAACTGTATTCCTACGAGCTTTAGGTACATAAAGCGCCATGTCAGGCCTTTTGGCTCGACCTCTGCATCTCTCCACTTCTTCCTGCATGGCACCACCTCAATCTGAAAGAAAAAGAGAGACTGACTTAATTAACGAAAACTAATTACAGTGTATTGAACCAAGAGATTTTTTTAAAGACTAAGTAGAGGGCCTACTAATCCATTCGATAGAAATCTTTGAATTTAAAAAAAAAAGTAAAACCAGACATAAAATGATCAATGCAATCAAGTGTGCAACTAAGGAAAATAAAATCCAAGAAACTCATGAGATCACAAATTTTATCCCAACATCCCTTTTCTTCATTATTTCCCTAAACCATTAACCTCTAACCTCCAAATCTTTCCTACTTACATATAAGTGGCTTTCTCTTAGGCTGAAGTAAAAAAAAGATTATGTAAGCAGTAATAGCCGGCAATGAAGTATTAATAAAAGAGAGCATAACCATCTCCATATTCCAGAAGCTTAGATTTTTACTTTGAAGAGTATAAGAGAATCCCAAGAAGTCACATGTATACAACATAAATACAGATAAATAAAAAGATTCTTATAATCAAAAAATACATCCTAGAAGAGATTGGGGAGACTGATACTTCCTAGAAGACATTCCTAGAAGGGATGGGGAAGAGTACTGGAGAATGGACTAAGGGCTTTTGCACTGAGCTATTTCCCCACTCACCCTACCCCTCTACCCCCCACGCCTACCTTTATTTCTTATTTTGAGACAAGGTCTCACTAAGTCACTAACTTGCCCAGGCTGGGCACTAACTTGCACTCCTACCTCAGTCTCCCAGAGGACTGTAAAACCACGTACCACCATGCCTGGGCTGAGACTGCTTGAGAACTATGACTTTGTAGAAAGAAAAAAGTAATGGAAAAAAGAAAGGCATTCAATTACCCTGATCTAATCACTATACATATGTACATACATACTTGTGTACTGAAATGTCCCACTGTACCTCTTATGTATGTACAATTACTTTGTGTCAATTAAAAGTAAATACATAATTTTAAAAAGAAAAAAGCACAATTCTATTATAGATCAAGCACCTCATGCAACCATTCCATGAACAACTTATGACCCAAGTTTTCACAGTGGTCCTCCACATGACAGGTAGTCTGGCTTTGTTCAGTTCCTTGAATGCACAAGGGGTCTGGGAATGGTTCGCCAGTAGTGGCTTAAGTTTCAGATCAATGCTTGTGCATTCAAACACAGCAAAAGGGTTAATCTACCCTTTGTGGGCTTGTCCCCCTGCAGTGGCTTTTCCTCCTGCATGATATTGGCATCTTCTTCCAGAAGAGCCCTGTTTCATTACAGCTGAACACCTATTGAGCAGTGTATCCTTCTGCCTCCATGAATTCTGCAAACTCTTACCTTACAGGGTTCTGCAGCAGCCTCATCAGAACTAGACGCCTAACCATATCTTACCACACTACAGATGCCACTTCTGTTATGGAATTTATCAAACCATCCTCTACTGGCTTCAAATTTACCACTTGTTACACTGGTAGAGGGATTCTCTTGCAGTATATCACTGCAATTTCCTGGCCTTTTCACACATAGCTCCACTAACGCTATCACTTGCCATCTGTTTCTCATCCATCTTCACTAAAAAAAATTTTTCCCACTTTTTCCAACACTTGTATCCTGTGTTTGGTTAGCTCCTTTTGTCATGTCAGATCCTTTGATGGCATCATTATTCTTCAAAATACTGTAGTTGAGACTTCACCATCTTGCACTCTGAGGTCAGATCACGCATTTCTACAATTTCCTTCAATTTAATGGTTATTTTCCTCAAAATCATCTTCTTTCTATACTTGCTCTGTACTTTGCTACCTTCATTATTGCTCTGCACATTCCTGTCATGCTAACTCTGCACATTCTGGTCACCTTCGTTACCACTCTGCACATTCTTATCACCTTTATTACTACTCTGTACTTTCTTTTTACCATCACACTTGCTCTGTACTTTCTCTGAAGCTATGCTGGCTTGAATAATACTGTACAGTACTACATGTGCTTAAAAAGCATGCGCAAAAAAGCTTAATATGTGCACAGGTCTGCCTGCAACTGCAATCTTGACTAGAGGAAGTCACGACCATATGCCAGAGTGGTGAAGATGGCCAAGGCTGCATTCATAACCCAATGCAGAGTTTACAAACAGAAGCAAAATTCTGCCCAATGCTTCTGTTTGCAAACTGAATTGTTCATGAACAGAGGCCTTCATGAACCAAGGTATTATTGTACTGACTGATATTTTTACGTTGACATCAACAATGTCTTTGTTAAATCAGATAATTTCTGAGTAATGAAAGAATAAGTTCTTATTTTTGAGCTATTCACAATATAATAGGGAAAAGTATGACATTTACAATAGTAGCATTTTATCCAACATTTTAGTTTAGACCACCAATAAATATTATATTGAGCCCTAACTTAATGGCATTTGACAGTCTCTGTGCTATAAATATTCTTACTATGGCTAATTTCAAACTACTAATGTGATATTACTGAACATGCAGGTGGGGATGATGCACATCATTAAAGAGAATTTCAAAACACAAATACAAGATACATAATAATTCAAGAACATAGTTTATAACAAAATGTAGAAGTGATGAGTTCTAAATATTTTTTTAAATGTAACATGTTTAATAGTAGGCCTATGTAACTTCATGTTTAATGGCTGTGTAACAATCTGTATGGAAAGCTCCTAAAATTTTAACAACTGACTCTTAGGCCGGTAGAAGATGCTCCAATATACTAATAGCTGCAAGCACTTTTTTTCATTATAACCCACAGTCACAAAAAAGGAGCCATATTTCTGTCTTGTGGACTTTCAAAATACTTGTCAATTTAAAGCTCTGTTCAATTATTATGAATTTCTTTTGCAACTGCAGGCATAAAAGGCCTTTAACATTGAAAGTAAGGATGCTTGTCATACACACAAAAAATGTACCTTGTATTAAAAATGTCCAGCCAGGCATGGTGGTGTATGCCTACAATCCAGCACCTAGGAGGCTGAGGCCAGCCTGGGCTATATAAGTGAGTTCAAGGCCAGCCTACACTACAGTCAGATCTTGTCTCAAAATTTAAAAAGTTTTACCCAGATATTTACTAATAGCACTTGATATTTTCTATTTATCTCTCTAATAGTTTTAAATTTTCCACAATGTTGTGCTTTTGTGACTCTAGTTTGCTTAACTGGCGGATACCCAGCTATTGGTCATTTGGCAGCTAGTTTACCCATAAAAGACCACTAGCATACAAGTCTGTTCAAAATCATTTCTTTCTTTCTCCTTTCTTCCTTCCTTTTCATGTAGGAGACAGCTGATTTGAGTCACGCAAAATCACAATCTTCTGGAGGAAATAAAAACTCAAGACTTCTTTATGGTGGAGGGCAGTCAATTACTAACATGCCTTTCAAATATTTTTTTCTATTTTATGCTTTCAAACACTGGGCCTGCACCTGAGCACCTTTCTGACTGCTTCGATAGTTTCAAAGTCCCCTTGAGAGAAAAACAGCAGCTTCCTTTAAAAGCACCTCTCTGAAACATCTTCATGAGAAAGTGAACTAGTACAAAATAAAACAGGCTTTTACGTTTTCACAAGAATGTTTTCACAACTGAATATTCTGTATTTCGCATTTCAGCAGGGATCCTTTTCCAATCAACACCACAATTTTGGCACTTTAGACATTCAATAGATAATTCAACTATGAATTGATCTGATTCAGTACTTACTAATGGCACATTTAGGGCATCTAATATTTGAAAGAAACTAATAGCTATGTTAAACTGTTCATCACTTCTAGAACAAATTCTCTAAGCTCTCTTTGTTAGTTCACATGAATATATCTTAACTAAACTATATACACTGTCTCAATTTTTTTTTTTTTTTTTTTTTTTTTTTTTGCGGCACCCGGGATTGAACCCACGCCCTTGCGCCTGCCAGACAGGCGCTTGAACCACTGAGCCAAACTCCCAGCCCTGGTTTTTTGAGGCAGGGTCGCACTATGTAGCTCAGGCCGGCCTTGCGCTCGTGCTGTAGCCCAGGCCGGCCTCGAACTCACAACGCTCCTCCTACCTCAGCCTCCCGAGTGCTGGGATTAAAGGCGTGCGCCACCACGCCCGGCTTGTCTCAATTTTTTACTGGAAATAATTAAAAACCTATTCACAAGTTATAAAAGTAAAAATAGTAAAGTATCTCTCTCCCCTCCCACACCAATTTTTGTTCCTGAACTGTCCGATGGAAAATCGTACATGTTATGGCCCTTCATGCTATATATAAGGAGTACATTACCTCTCAGTAGGAATATTCTCTTACATAACTACGATGCAGTTATGAGGGTCAACAAATTTAACACTAACGTAACATTGTTAATGCACCTAATGTAAACATCCCAATTTTGTTGGTTAATCCAATCATGTCCTTTATAGCATATTTCTCTCCCCGATACAGGATCCAGTTTAGAGTCAGATACTACATTAGCTTTCATGTCTCTTTCACCTCTTACATTGTGGAACATATCCAGAGCTTTCCACTGTCTTTTATCCTACTGATATTTTAGCCACACAGCTCTCCCTCTCATTCCTTTTTATTTTTTATACGTTTTGTTCTGACAATGCTGGGGATCAAACCCAGGGCTTTGCGCATGCTAGATAAATGCTCTACAACCTTGCACATGCTAGATAAATGCAGCTACACCCTTAGCCCTCCTCCTCATTCTTTTTACAGAGAATGATCCTTGTTTAAATTTGTCTTATGGCTTCCCATGATTACACTGAAGTTATACATTCTCAGCTACTACACCACAAATGTGGTGATGTGTCCTCAGGAAATCATATTTGAAGGCACATGATTACCAATCTTTCAACAGTGCTCTTAACTTTGATCACCAATCAAGGTATTGTCCAACTTCTCCACTGTTTAACCACTTTTTCTCCTTGTTTAAAAAAAAAAAGTCTTGTGAAGTGGTACTTTAAAAGCATGCAAATATCCTGCTTCGTCATCAAGACTTCTCTCTATAGCACTCTTAAGTGCTACATATTAAATCTAAGTTATCTGATTTATTCTTTAGTATGGCTGTGAAATGACTTTCTAACTTTAGCAGACCTTCCACATTTAAGTCGGTCCTTGGTGTTTTTCTGAAAACAAAAGTAAAATAAATTTACTTTATATATATATATGAGGTAAATTATATCTCATTCCTCATAACAGACACTAAGATTCTCTAAGTTAAAGCTTTCAGCTCTTATGGTGGGTAGCTATAGGAAATGCCATCTAGAAAATACTTTCTGCCTTCTGCAAAATCAAAAAATTGAATGCTACTTTATCCAAGCCCAATTTCCTTTTTCTGTTTTTTCGTTTTTTGTTTTTGTTGTTGTTGTTGCAGGGTGGGGGCAGTTGAGATAGGCAATCCTCCTGCCTCAGTCTCCCAAGTGCTGGGATTTTCTTGGCCCCAATTTCAAAAAAAAAAAAAAAAAGAAAGAAAGAAAGAAAGAAAGAGAAAAAGAAAAGAAAAAAGCAAAGCAAAGCAAAGCAAAGCAAAGCATACCTCTCAGACAAAGTTATATAGCCCCTTCACTAGACATAGGATAATATATCCAGTTCCTTTTTCTGGAAAAACACAAGAATTAAGTTTGGTGCTCAAACATGATGATTAACCCATCCCAGATGTCTGGTAATATTTATTTTTTAGTCCCCTTTTAAACCCATCTCAAATTCTTCTGAAGAAGAGGCAAGCTACAATCAATTCCTATATGTTAATTAACAGAAATAAGAGTAAGGGAAGAAAGCATTTTTCACAGCAAACAGTCAATATATCTATATTCTGAAGAATATTTAAGTCTCATCAACTTAAAATGTGTTTAAATTATAATTTTTTAAGAACAAAGAAATGCCTCAAATAAGATACAAGATGAGTTCTGACCCTGGCATCCTCTTCAAATGATGCGTAAAAAGCTACGCACTGTATATTTATATCAAGCATATACTACCAGACCATTATAACTTTGCATATTAAAATGCCAGTAAGCATATCTTGAATGCAAGATTCAACAGGTAAATAAAAAATAAGAAATGAGCAGCCGGGCGTGGTGGCGCACGCCTGTAATCCCAGCACTCGGGAGGCTGAGGTAGGCGGAGCGTTGTGAGTTCGAGACCGGCTTGGGCTACAACGCGAGCACAAGGCCGGCCTGCGCTACATAGTGCGACCCTGCCTCAAAAATCCAGGGCTGGGAGTTTGGCTCAGTGCCTTAAGCGTCTGCCCTCGCAGGCGCGAGGTTGTGAGTTCAATCCCCGGTGCCGCCAAAAAAAAAAAAAAAAAAAAATAAGAAATGAGACTAAGCACATAAATATACCCCTCAGAAACAGATCCATATCTACACAGGAATTCTTTTTATAATAAATGTAGCACTTCAAAACAGGAAAATGTGGAACAATCAATATCAAGACAACTACTGGGTTACCCATTTGGTTTAATACTGAGAATTGAATAGATACATTCAACTCTGATTTTTCTTTCCTTCCTAGTGCTGAGCACGGCAATTATCAAAGTTACTATAAAACAGAATATAACATAATTTTTCATATAAAGGTAGGTTTACTATTCCTTAATTAATTTTTAGAACTCGTCTATGGATCTGTTGGGAAATTTTGGGCAAAGATGTTTTAAAATGATTCATTTTAAAAATATTAAGTTGCATACAAGTTCTCTTGACTCAGTCTAGCAATTAATATTTTTCTAGAAAACCTGTCTATTGATCTCCGTTTCCAAATTTAACAGTATAAAAGTGGTTCTTAGTACTTCCTGCTATTGTTTTAGCTCCACTATATTTTCCAATGTGCCCTCCTTTTTGGTTCTTACTACCACTTATCTGTGCTTTCATTCTTTTCTGTTTGATCAGTCCTATCGGAAATTTATTCCTAAAGGCCAGATTCTTGTTGTACACATCAGTTCTACTTTTTATTTTTCTACTTCATTAACTTCTACTCTCAGCTTTCTTTTTTTCCCCTCTCTTTTCATTAGGGTTATTCTATTTTTCTTTCATTAACTTCTTCAGTTAGTGATTTAATTAGCTACATTCCCACTTTATTTTGTAATTGCTGTTTCTATTAGCAATATAAAACTTTTCAAACATAATACAAAAACAGAAAAATATTATAATGAACTGTTAAAACACTCATCACCCTGCTTCAAATCATGTCCAATATTTCATTTTGTGCATACACGCCCCTAACCCATCAATTTTAAAGCAATTTCCAGATATCATTTCATTTCATCTATGTTCAGTAAATTATCTTTAAAGTTTTTTTAATAAAAAATACAAACAATGCCAATACTCAAAAAAGTAATAATTACTTCTAGCACATGTCCAAGATTTAAATGGTATCGGCTGACTCTCATTACAGTTTAGAAAGCCTGGTTAATTAAAATCAGGATCCAAAAAGAGTTATGAATGGCACTGATCTTTCAATTTATGGGTGCCTATTATGACTGTAGTGTTTTTTCCTGTTTTATTATTTGTTTGTTAAAAAGACAATTGTTTATCCCTCAGAACTTTCTGCTTTCCAAAGTTTGAAGACTATATGTTGTAGCAAGTTTTTATTGCTTCTATACTTCCTAAAAGTGATGTGAGCCTAGAAGCTTAAAAGGATTTGGATTAAATTTTTTGTTTAAGTGTGTGTTTAGCATTATTTTGCCACAAGGACATTACATTTATTGATAATACAGTGCTTTCTGAATTTGAGTATTTGAGTTCTGGGTCATTTATCAATTCTATTCATTCAGGGCAATCACCACAGATCTACCTTGTCCTCAATTTTCGTTTGGCATCTACCTATTCTTTATTTTAACCTATCCAATGAGTTTTTGAATTTTGATGGCTTTTGTTTCTATTAGGTAGGTCTCACTATGCAGTACAGGATGGCTCTGAAACCACCGTGTAGCCCAAACTGGTCTTGAACCCATTTGCTTCAGCCTCCAAAGTACTTGGGATTACAGATGTACACCACCAAGTCTGGCTCTGCTCATATTTTTAAACAGTATTTTTGTTATTCTTTTAAAATGTTTTGCATTTCCTACTATCTTTAATCATTTTAACGTTTTTATTTACCAAATAACTATTATAAGTGTGGCATTTAATTTTAATTGATTTATAATTTAATTTTATAATATTTAATATTTCTATTTTCTAAGTCTAATTCATTTGTTCACTACGTGTTTGATTTCTGATGAAGAAATTTATTTTTATTTTATAACTGCATGTAATGTACTCAGCTTTGGTGGGGCATTACCTAGAACACAGCAAGACTGCAAGTGTTCCTCTAGAGTACTTCTAAAATAATGTTTTCAGACTGGGGTATTCTAGAACATGTAAGTTAGTTTACATATGAAATACAAACCCATACAAGGGTTAAACAAGTTACAAATTCTCAGAGAAAACTTAAACAGATCCCAGGTAAAAACAGAAAAGCTTTTTTCTATGACTCTGAGTACTCTTTTTTTTTTTTTCCTAGTCTACCCTTTAGGTAAGAGAACAACTCGAGTTAAAGCTTCAGAATATGAATTCAGAGTTTG
The DNA here is from genome assembly GCA_004363535.1 of Dasyprocta punctata. Taxonomy (NCBI): domain Eukaryota; kingdom Metazoa; phylum Chordata; class Mammalia; order Rodentia; family Dasyproctidae; genus Dasyprocta; species Dasyprocta punctata. The sequence continues at coordinate 82,951 of RJWM01003851.1, read as the reverse complement.
ACTCCTCATATCTACGAAGCCCAATCCATGTCTTTTTCCCACATGGCTATTAAAATCTAAGCCTCTTAGTTACACAGAACAACTATTAGTAAAAGAAAATTTTTAAAAACCTCTAAACAATGTAAATAAGAATACTTTTGTAATGGTATATCCATGCAATGGATCTATAGACAAAATGTAATGCTAAATAAAAAAAGAAATTCCAACCTATTTTTCTCATATAAAAGTGTGTCTGTATACATGAATGCATGTGGTCAAGGATAGGTAGTGAAAATCCTGGGTTAAGAATCTCAGTTCTGCACTTACTAGTCCTTACCTTGGTCAAGTTATGTAAGTTTATATGTGGCAGAAGTTACCAATCTAAGTCTTAGTTTATTCAAAACATAAAATGAGAATAAGACTTCAGAGTCATATTGAGCAGAGTAAATAAGACAGTACACACAGAGAAATTTGCTAAGTACAAAAGTCTCCAAGAGAATTACCTATTACTACTAAAAAGTAGTTGAATCCTTTAAGTTACAAGTTTACAGAAGGAGTCAAAAGTGCTTCTCATGAAACACTATAATGTGCTTTGATCACCTGAAAAATTCATTTCCATGGAACACTAACATCAACTGTACCTAGTATTCCTGACTTTATCTATCAATTTGTCACTAATAGTTTAAAATAAATCTCTGTAATGGTTGATACATTGTGTCAACTTGAGAAGTTTAGAAGGGTAACTAAGTGACTCAGCTGGGTGTCTGGGTCCTCACTTTGTAAACATCCTGAGCCTGTGCAAGAGGAGGGCGTGGAGATGGTGTGGGGGAAAGGACCCACCCTAGGCTGGAGAGCCTGCATACAATTTAAGGGAGAAAAAAGAAGCTTGCTCCCCTGCTTCCTTTTGCTTTTGTTGCTTTTGCTGTCTTCTGTCACCTTGAAATGCTGCCCCTGTGCCATGCTGCCCTGCTCTGGAGACAGTTGATTATAGAACGTCCAAAAACTGTGAGCTAAATAAACCTTTCCTTTATTAATTTTGGGCATCAGACATTTTCTCTCAGCAAGGAGAGAAAAATAACTAAGACAACATCTGATAATACGAAGTAAACAATGTAACCAGTTATAATGTGAAAATTCAACTCTTGAAAAGAATGTACAATTTCATGAAATCTATAAAAAGAAAACCAAAGAAAGTGCTCATATCTCACAGTAAAATCCTTAGATTCTGGAAAATCAAACCAGGGGAACAACAGGGAAAATTCAATAAGGATAATGACAGAACAGGAAATCAAGAAAGAAGGAAGATGTCAAGAGATTAAGAAAATCATTGAGAAACTGGTAAATCCCACAATACTTTTGGTGAAATTTATACACTAGTTTAATCTGGAAGATAAATGCTAGGAAAATGAAGCACAAAATGAAGGATGCTATCAGACTATCATACAAAACACTGTGCCAAGAAAATGTCACATCATTCTTTTGTTCTGTTGGTGCAGAGGACTGAACCAAGGGCCTTGCCCATGCTAAGCATGTGCTGTATCACAGACCCACACCTCCAGCCCCTATTCTTTGTTAATTCTGAGAATGAGTTCTATGGTTACAACCTAAATTTTCTTAAATACACAGCAAAACAAATATTTCCACTTCTGGAGATTGTCACTAACAGGTGTTTTTTTAAAAAATTAATAATCATAAAATTGTAATCTCCAAATTTAATAAGCCAACTTTTATGACATACTTTCCAAGTGCCAATCTTCTCAAGTAGCAAGAAAGGAAAAAAATACCATTGTCTAATCTGTTAACCATGGCTACCTCTGGCACAGCACAAATTAAAGAGGAAAAAGAACTTAAAATAATTACTATAGTTTTATATTATACAGATCACAGTATAGTTTAAATTACAGCAAACATAGTATTTCAGTAATTAAAAATAAAGTCACTAAAACTTAAAGATGCTATTTTAGTAAAATAAGACACTACAATAAACAGGTATTAGGGAAGGCAAGGGCAATGAACACTGATAAACATCTTTACTGGACAAAATTACTGTAAATACGAAAATGATGAATGGAGAAATGAGGGAACTCTTTAATATACTTGACAGCATTAAGAAAACTTACAGCATACAAACTACTTGATGTTGGAAAGATACCCTCAACTGTTGCAGAATGCCAAGCAACCTCTACTTTTCGGTTTATGAATGCTGCAGACAGTGGCAATACATCTATGGCACATGTGCTGCAACTAGCTGAAAGCTCTAAAAGACTCGCCATCCCTGTTCTAGCACTACACTATCTAACACACTAGCCACAAGTAACTGCTGAGTACTTAAAATCTGGTTAGTCTGAATGAGATGCATTGCACATATAAAACATTCCCAGATTTCAAGGATTTGGTACAAAAAAATAAATTTTAAATGTCTGATTATGATTGTGTATTAATTATATGCTGAAATGATACTGTTTTGAATAGTAAAATGACACACTAAAATTAACTATGTTTACCTTTAAGCTTTTAAAAGTGGCTACCAGAGAATTTAAAATACGTGGCTCATATTGGCGTCCCATGTTACTTTTTTAATGGGAAAGCAGTGAACTAAGATCTTCCCATATCCCTAATGCCACAAGGACAAAGATACCTGTAGTCTGCTTTTCCAATTGTGTCTTGTCTGCTTCAGTATGAAATACCACACCAAACCAAGAAATCAACTAGTATACTATAGTCTCAGCTAATCAGGAGACTGAAATGGGAAAGTCAATTGAGCTGACAAGTTCAACACTTAGGAAGATCCTGCAGAAGTAGGCTGGACATGATCAATTCATGATTTATACATGTATGGAAATGTCACAGTGAAGTCTATTAACACGAACAATTAACAGAGGTTTAAAAAATTTTAAAAAGCCACCTGAGCAGCTAGATCCCAATTCAAAAAAAATAAGCAAACTAAAGAGAAATTATCTAAAGCAAGAAAATATGTCAAGACAAGCTTACACAGTTTAATGTGCCATAATTCATAATGATTGTAAACAGAAATGACACTATTTTAGTAAAACAGAACATTACTATAAATAGGTACAGTATAAGAAAAAGCAAAGGCAATAAACACTGATAATAAATATCTTTACTAAACAAAATGACTGTAAGTAGGAAAATGATGAATGGAGAAGACAGGGAGCTTTTTTTCCCCCCTAAAAATGAGGGCTTTTTATATATGTTTGACTGGTGGAAGGCCCTAGATTTAGAACTTTTATTGTTGTTGTTGTTTATTTTTTTATTACCAGGATTAAACTCAGGTCCTTGTGCTTGCCAGGCAGGCACTGAGTCACTGAGTTATATCCCCAGCCCTAAATTATTTTCTTGCATATTAAGAAAGCAAATTCCCTGACTTTACTATAAAATTAAGAGCATTGTTTATTCTCACTGATTTACTTACAAAATACCAAAAACTAAAGATACCAAGATCCTTCAGTTATTAGTAGTGTGTTGTGTCCATAACAATGAAAGTATCTTAAAAGTAAACTTGGCATATTTATAATTAAATGTAAAATACAAAACACATTGATATATGTAATCAAATCAGACTTCTAGGTACTAATGTAATTACATACTTTTAAATTCCAGTCATCCTCTCCAAAAAAAAAGTCACAGCTCTTCCCTCCCCTTTTCATAGTCTAGTAAATAGTACCATTGTTAACTAATTGTTCAAAGCAGAACCCACTGTCCCTGACAATTCAATGAATTTGGTCATTTTCCTGTTCAAATTTCTTTATTGACTGTTTATATCAGACTTAACCTTAAAGTACTTTGCATAATATATATAACTATGTGTAATTTAGTTCCACTGCTGTGCCCCCAACTTCCTATCTACCCAGTCTTATTCTCAACTAATACTAATTTCTGACATTACTTTTGACCAAGTCCAACCAGAAGCATGCCTAGTTTTCTTCTCACACCTGTTTTAAAATATACTATTTTTCTCAGTCAGATGCCTGTCTGAGTCTCCTTCACATTTTCCCAAGCCTTGCCTAAAAAAAAAAAAAAAAAAAAAATTAAAGTTACTTTTTCTATAAAAAGGACTCTCCTTTTTCATTGACTCTCCCTGATATAATAAGGTTGGGTTTTTAAATTCCCACTATATATCTTTACATATACCTTCATTAATGATCATGTTAACTTTATAGTAATTTGTTTGCATGTCTTCCAGTGTCAATTAATATCTTTTTGTCTTTGCATCTATGCACATGGCACAAAACAAGCATGTGTTAAATCACAGTGAAAAAATCTTTCAACAGATGATGTTGTCCTCCATTCCCAACTTGAGATTTGGGACCTATGCATTCATACAAACCTTTTTGAGTACCTACTATGTGCCAAGTCCTACCTTAGGTACTAGGAACACAAGAACAAAACAAGTTTTTCATGAAGCTAATACTCTAATGACAGGGATAATAAACAACAAACAAATATTTAAACATATAGTACCAAGTGTGATAATGACAAATGCTGCGGAGTAAAATGAAGCAGGGATGAAGATACACAATAGTCAGTGTGTGGCTGTTCTGGGAAAAAAGAACATGTGGTAAAACAAGAAGGTTATTCTGAGTGAAAACCTGGTGGGATACTAAACTAAGAATGTGAGATGCACAAATTATCAGAGAGAGCCAGAAAAGAGGAAAAACAAGTGCAAAAGCTCTGAGGCATGTACAAGGAGTAACAGCAAAACAAGTGTGGTAACAATGGAAAAAGGGACAGAGGGGTTTACAAGACAGCTGGAAGGGCCAAAACAAGCAGGAGTTTGTAAGCTATGATAAAAGCTTTCATTTTATTTTCAATGTGTTGAGTGAGACAAATGACATGCCCTGACTTACCTCTGTTAAAGATCTTCCTAGCAATATATGAGTACAAAAGGGGATAGGAGGACAAAAATCTGTTCAAAAGTTATTATAGTTATGTCCAGGGTAGAAGCAGAGGAAGTCACAAGTAGATTAATGATAGATTTGAAAGCAAAACTAACAAAACTTAGTGGATTAACTGTGTACTATGTAAATGGAAGAGAAGAGTCGCTCAGATTTTTCAGTATGATCAATTGCAGTGATAATAGTTATATTTATGAAGATGGAAAAGACTGAAGAAACAAAAAAGGAATCAAAGTTTTTATGTAAATGCAGGATTACAAATATCTACTGGATATCCTGGTACAAAGAAATCAACGGAAATAAGTCTGAGGTCAAGGGAGATGTAACAATTAGTGCCAACTTTGTGGATCATTGCCATAAAGCATCAAACTAAAGAACAAGATAAAAATCACCAGAGTGAGAGATGACCAGAGAAAAGAGCACTGAGGGAAACTCTACCACCTGGGGGGAGGAAAAGGCTATCAAAGTAATTGTGAAGAAGAACACAAAGTAAACAAGCACATATAGTATTTCAGATGGCAAGTATAGAAAATATAACACAAGAATAAACAATTGCACTGAAAATTGCTCAAAGGTTGATATGGTTGATACACTGTGTCAACTTGAGAAGTTTAGAAGTTTAACTAAGAGATTTAGCAGGGAGCCAGGATCCTTACTTTGTAACTACCTTCATCCTGTGCAAGGAGAGGGCACAGAGATTTTGTGAGTGCTACATCTGCCCCGGTGGGCAGGGGTGGCCTGCATACGATATAAGGGAGGAAAAGAGGATTGCTCTTCCCCCTTTTTGCCCTTTTTTTGCTCTGGCTGCTGCCTTGAAGTGCTGCCTCAGTAGCATGCCATCCTGCCTTGGAACCAGCAGATTATGGACTGAAACCTCCACAAACAGTGAGCTAAATAAACCTTTCCTTCCTTCATTTTGAGGGTGGGGTGTTTTGTCCCAGCAACAAAAATAACCAAGACAAAGGTCAAGTAGGAAGAACTGAAAATTTTCTACCTGACTAAGCAAGACAAGTTATTAGTGACACTGCAATGGATTTAGTGAAGTTAGAGACATAAATACTCACAGAATAGGAAGTAAGCAGGAGGTAAGAAGAATGATCCAATAAAAAGGGAGAAAGAGATGATGCAAAGGTTGGGAGGTGAATCCTAATAAAGTTATAAATATTTTTTAAATCCTGAAATATAAAATTAGCAAGTATGATAATGGCTATCCTAACAGGTGTAAGATGATATTTCATTGTGATTGTGATTTGCACTTCCCTGATGATTAGTGATATTGAGTATCTTTTCATATTCTTCTTGGTTGTTTAGGTATCTTCTTTGGAGAAATGTTTATTCAGGTTAATTTGCCATGTTGGGCTATCAGTTATTGAGTTAGAGTAGTTTCTAATATATTCTGGACATTAACCACTTATCTGATAAATGGTTTCAAGCCTATTCACCCATTCTCCAGGTTGTGGTTCTCTCTTGATGTGCTTAAATTTTTAAGTTTGATACAGTCCACAAAATACCCTCACTAAATACACTGGTCTTTATTTTCACCTATTCTATTTCATTTTTTAATTTAAAAATTCTCATAGTTCAAAATCAATTTATTCACTATTGATTTCAGTTTGAAAGACACTGTTCTAACAGTATACCAAAGTAAGAAATTAGACAATAGGCATAGGAAATATTCTCTGTTCCAAATGATACGATGTTCTGGTTACAAAGCAGAATGAAAGGCAAGGTAAAATAGTAAAATGTCAGTATGTTATACCACCTGATCAGGAATATTCTTTAGCAGAACAAAATGAGTAATATACTAAATCTTCCCACACTTTCAAGATCTTCCACTCCCAGTGTCAAGCACAAAACACCTGCAAGCAGGAAAACTAAGAATTGCCTATCCCTTGCAATAAGAGTTTCACCTTACAACAGACTTGACCTAAACACAAGAGATTCTGTGTGTTCTATAACAACATAAAAACTTATACTTGAATAGCAGAGAATCTTTAAAATATGCTAATGAACTACAACCGAGTCTACTGTAGTACTAATCTTGTTTGTTTTTGTTTTACTGAGACAGAGACTCACTACGTATTCTAGGCTGGCCTTGAACTTGCTATGTAGTCTAGGCTAGCCTCAAACTTGCAGTAATCCTCTTGCTCCAGCCTCCTAAGTGCTGAGATTACAGGCATGTGCCACTACACAAGCCTTACTGTAGTATTTTTACTGCACACCTGAAAACATGGAACAATTTCTACATCCATTTGGAGGTTCATTCTTCTATTCAAACTAGACTGCATAAAATATGAATTACAATTTAGATTAACAGAATAAGACAATAATCTGTAATGTTACAGTCTATAGTGGAAGAAGCTACACTAGCCTTTTCTTTAACATATCTGACCTTAGGAGAAATAAGCCAAGTACACACTCATTTGAGGTCTTTTCATAGACCTTTCTCAAAGGTACGCAAGAAATAGACTCCTAAGTAGATAGCATAATAAAAAGTCAAGTTAAGTGTATTCAAACTACTAAACTAGGCCACTTATAAAGTAATGCCTCAAGGCACTATTCATTGTAAAAAGTTGTCATCTCATATAAAGATAACTATCTTGTGGACCTCTAGGTACTGTTTTTTAGCGGGTTCTCATTTTCACTGTTTTTGTCTCTTCACTACCTGTCACTTCTAGCTACTCTAAACATTTCTATTTCTTTCAATCTAATGGGCAAATGGAAATTCCACTGTGTTCAAATTATGTACACAATAAAAGATTTCTAAATAAATGTTTGAGAGGCTTATTTCAGCAAAATTTATGAACTTTAACATGAACTTTATGGTATCTACTTTGGTCACATACCAGGTATCTGCTCACTTGGTGACCCCAGTAGTATATGAAATAGGAACATACCATTTAACATTCCAAAAATTTTATGAAGAGGTATGATTACCAGTCCAATTCTAACAAATGAGCTGATATCAAAGAGATCAAAATTCCTAACTCATCCTTTCATTTCTCTAAACATCACAAAATGAGGCACCAGAGGAACACCAAAAGATCAACAAAGCTGTTCAGAAGTTTTCAGGGATCTAGTCTTTCGCAGGATTATAGTGTGCCAATCTTAACCCAAACCCAAGACTTTCCAATGCCATGTGAAGCTTACCTATCAAGAATAATGAAGGACCATTATTTCTGAGATGCGGCCTAAAACTATCTTTGAATACTAATAGAATATCTGCATATTATAGATTTCAACAAATATTTTCTGGGTCAATGTCTGTTAGGTATTCTCTTGCTCCCTGCTGCTATACCAGGCTGTTAACCTGATTCCCAATTATCCCTTGAAAGTCTTGAAAGGGAAAACAAAAGTGTTATTATCTTTTATATTTTCAATGTTTAACACCATTCCTGGCAAAGAACAGCAGCCAATAATTATCTGCTATAGATATAGATGCAAATACAAATACAAATACGCCTGACAAAAGGCAGTATCAATTCAAAGGTTTTCCTTAATTCAAGACTGGGTGTGTATTCTTTAATGAAGTTACAAATCCTTTGACACTGTGTTATTTCTCTGACTCAACTCTGTAATTATTTTCCCACTAATGTAGACCCTTCTTAATATGTGCATATAACAGGTAATAAACAACTATTTACAGAAAGAGACCTTATGTACAAACAAACAGTGACACCAAAATTAAACCAGACCTAGATTTAAGAAACCCCATGCCAAGTTTATTCTTGAAAACAAAGAAATGATAATTCTGCATTTCTTAAAGCACCACCCATTTTTGCAGATGGATAATACATAGACATTCCAATTATGAGAAATGCTGGAAAGTACTAAGAACGGTTTCTGAGATTATAAAAACCTTGTTCGATTTAGGAAACTATAAATGGCAATATAAGTTAAATTTAGTTTTGTTTGTTTTTGCAGTGTTGGGCATTAAACCTAGGGCCTTGTGCATGCTTGGCAAGTGCTCTGCCCACTGAGCTGTGTCTCTAGCCCAGTGCACCAAAGAAGTCGTCAATAAGTGAAGTATTGAGCTAAGTGCTCATGTAAATAACTTACTCACCAAAGCAATTCCTTCAAGAATGTACAATCATTACTGCCATTTTATGCATAAGGAGATCCTCATATAGCTAGTAAGTATAGGAGTCTGAACCGATAGTCTAGCAGCCATACTAGTAACTGCTCACAACTCTATCCTACAGTAAAATCTCAGCAAAGCAACTCTAAATTTTCTGATTCATTACCATTGTAATAACATACCATATTTATTTTTAACGCCATCATTTGGAGAAAAGTGTTCACCTTTATAAGCTCTGTGCATACCTTCTCACCTCAACTACTGATACCTTGAATAATATGAAGGCTGATTATCTCTAACATTTCCTGCCCTGAAAATCACACTTTGTCCCTCCACCACTATAAAATCAGTACTGGCCACCTCAGCTATCTTCTGAGTAAGTATTGCCAATTAATTAGTGGCAGTGATCTCTACCTGCAGTGACTCTGAAGCCTGGGAAGACATGAACTGTCTAATACAGATAATAAAGGTTTATGTAATATCCACCACACCAAACGTTGAGTAAAACTGGAAAAACAAGCAAGTTATGTGATTAAATGTGGTTAAATATCTTTCTGTATGGGAAAGTTATTTGCGGGATCAACTGTATGTTAATTTTTATTCCAAAAGGATAAGGAAGCCATTTGGCAGATTTTGTTTATAGGCCAAAAGACAAAATATCAAAACTGAAAGAAGCAAAATGTCTTCTGGTTTTCACAATATTCAAAGACAATCAGGCAAGAGAACTTAACTTGCATAGCATTCAAATCATTTATACATTTCCCCCCTTTTCTGATTTACTTTCACCCAAAGTCTCAATGAATTTTGAATCACGGGTCATGAATGCTAGCAAATTATTCAAGTCAACCAAAGATCTTTTATTCTACTCTTTCTCTCAAAGAAGAAAACTTCAAGGTTCTGTAGAAATATACCAAAATTTTCACTGAACACACTGTCAAATTTTCTTCACTGTCAATCAACAGACAAGTTCAATCAACCTTCATTCATACCTAAGTATCTCTTTAACCTGCCTAACTTTTCTTATCCCTGTCATTTCTCTAGATTAAACCAGCACAGACTATCACTCTGGTCTCTGTTTTACTTTAGTTCCATTCAAGGCTCACCTTGTATCCGCAGTGCACCTTTTAAAACAATTAGCGCCTCCCTCCCGAAAATCTTTGAATGCTTTCCCATTATTTTTATGATGCAATTGACTTCTTTACTTAGCTTACAAGACTCTGAACTGGCTCCAGTCAACTCCAATTTTAGCTTTTGTCACCTGTCTCTGTATGCTATAGCCACAGTGAGTTTCTTTCAGATTGACAAACTATCCAAGTTTGTGAGTATTTTGTTTTACATATTACCCACTGCAGCCTCTTCCCTCTATTTTGCTACACAATCTCCTAACCATCTTCACCTAACTAATCCCTCATAATCTTTACGTTTCCATCATAATGTATGCATGCTTGCTCACAAGCTTGTGTGTATGTACATCTTTATCTAATCACTCCAGATTACACTGGGTTTTTCTTCCATATATTCTATGATGGTTCTTATCATACATTTGTAAAGTATTTCTTATCTGGTTGGCCACACTACATTACATGCTCATTAGAGAAGGGATCATATCTTCCTGATGCCCAGGCACACAGCATAAACTTCAAATTTTAAAATCAAATTAATGAATGTATGAATGACCAAACAGAAATAACAATGAGGGCAAATACTGGACGGAATATACTTACACAGCATTTTAACCTTGAAAAATACCTTATTTGCACCTTCAAATAAGTACAAAATCACAAATTTTCCTGAACCAAGAAGAGTAGCCTTATTATTTTGCTGGATTCAAGAAAATTTGTCATCTGCACATCACAAAGCTATTAGCCCAAAATCTAAGGTCAAAAACCTACATCAAATTTAAGGAAACACATTCTCCTCAAAGGAGAGCAAGAACATAAAAACATGTACTTGCCTGTAGTAAACAATGAACACCAAACAAGCAAGGTGGAAGAATTCAATTAAAATGTTTTAAAAATTACTACAGGCCAAATGTGAACTGCCATGAGAATACAGACCTTTTGGTTACCACAGAAACAAAAGGAATTCTCACCCTCTCACAGAATTTTTCCCACAGACCTCAAGGGATGCTCAAAAGAAAAACTACAGGAAAGTGAAAGACACATTTGGAAGAAAACAGTAGCTCATATGAGAAGAGTACCAAGACCTGTCTAGATTTTTCTTGTCTACTTTCAATATAGGAAAAGTCTTAAGTGGTTGGGAAAAAAAGGTAGTAAATGCCTTTGCCCTTAGGTTACAAGCAAAGATCCCCTGTAGCCAGGGGAAATAAATACAACAGAACAAACAAAAACTTAGACCACTAACAAATGGACAGAATCATTTAAAAAGTCTCAGATCGGAGACTCAGAGAAAACTGAGGCACTCACCTAAAACTGAGACTAACTCAAATCAATGGAAAATCCTCCATTAAGGTTAGAAACATTCAAAGAACAAGTAAAAACAGTTACTTGGAAGAAGTGTTAAAGCATTCTGAGATACCTTACCTGAATATAAGTTCAAAGGGAAGACCTACGTGTAAGGGTAGAACAGACATTCAAAAAACCCTCTGGTAGGACTGGAGGCTGGTAGAGCAGTGCTACAGTGTTAGCCTATCATGTGTGAATTCTGATCCCCAGCAACACATACACATCCTCAGTGATTCACTGGAGCCCACAAGGCATAAACTTCATGTCAACCTTCTGCTTCATATTTCTACTACTTTTAGAGAAAAATCCTCCATTTTAGGCAGGATGATCTCATATCCTTTTTCCTTCCAACTTCTGAAATGCTCCTTAAATTATTCTAGCTTAAATAGCCCTGGTTACTATTCATTCAAAAGGTTTACCTCAAATTTAGCTTTTTCCTGTAACTATCTGAAGGTACAATGATTTCACCATTCTGTGAACAATACATTCAATCATCTATAATATTCATTTATTATTATATACTACCTGAAATTCTTGTTTACATTTTGCATTTATAGACAGGCTCAATGGTACACACCTGTGGTCCCAGCTACTCAGGAGGCTGAGGCAAGAGGATCATTTGAGTCCTAGAGTTGGGGCCAGTCTAGGTGACCTAATGAGACCTTGCTGCTTTAAAAAACAAAAGGTATCTCTGAATGTCATCTCATATTACATATGTTTCTTGAAGGCAGATATGCTTCTTGTTTTCTTGTGAACATAGTACTAAATACACAGAGGAAAAATACAAAATTTTAAATCACTTAAAATCCTATATTAATCTTAATTCAACAACTTCCTGGAAAAATTTTATTTTATACTTTGAGAAATTAAGGCAAAGGGCACTAGATTTTTCTCGTTGAGATTTGCAGCTGTTATCATGCTCATTTTCCTATTTCCAGAGTTAAATAGTGCTGGACACATAGAAAACACTAAAATATTTTAACCAACCTTCATTTTACTAAGTCCACAAAGAAATGGAACACTAGACTTTTATCCCATTCTGCCCTTGATTATATTAGCATCTTGAAAATGTCTGTAAATTCTCATATTTGTTCACATGTCCTCCCGGGATAGACTACAAATGTCAGACAACAGCTCTCCTTTTTCCTCTTTTTGAAGCTTGCAAAGCACCTATCACAGTGCCAAATACACGCATGATAGGTAGGCAATTATTCCTCTCAAATTTTTAAAAGTAACATAAGAGCAGTTCATATACATTTACCTGCCCTATGTAAAAACACGTTACTCTTCCTACTGGGAAGATTTATTTTTCATCATCTTTGGCACAAACTCTAAAATGCTATCTGCCAGGTACCATGCCCCAATAAATATGCATCCACAGCAATTATGGAGATGGATAGCTTATGGGGAGGGGGCACTCTGTGGTCAGGTCCCAATGCTGGCCTGTGGTTAGGGGAAAGTAAGAGTGGGGGGAGGGGTGTGGCCCTGTGATTAATCACTGCCCACTCTGCTTAGGGGTATTTATCACAGCCCACTGTCAGGTAAATCACTGGAAAAACACCTCTTCAGTAATTAATGTGAAGTGACGGATGGACAGTCCCTGGGCCCATTAATCAGGAACATCAGCAGCCTACTGAGATTATGAATGTCAGGATGCATAAACTGCTGGTGGATCAATAAGCCCAGGAATTCATCCAAGGCTCTCATTTCCGAGGTATCTCCGGTACATTAGGCTCCTTCAGTCCCTCCCTTGATCTGAAGTAAAACTCGAGGCTTCAGAACAAAGAGCAGGAGCTGAGGTCTGAGATGATCACACTAAGAAAAGTCAAGGAAGCTGGACATCAGTAAAACAGGTATCAGGATAGGCAGCATAAGCACAAAGTACTATAATGGAGCAGCCGGGAAGATTTAGTTAATAATATTATAGTTAATATTCACTTACTCAGAGCCTGAGTACCCATTTTAGGGATTGCCCAGCTCCTTGCTTCTAACCTTTATACATCTTCTTGTTTACATTTTCTTTCCTTTCATATTAGCACTGCTAATATAAAGAAAGAATGAAAATTCAATTTTTACTACCTAAGAATCTAGATAAAAATTTTAAGAAAGAAGAATCTGTATAACACAAAACTACCACTGAATTCCCTTCACTGAATTCCCTTCAATTTCACCTCATCTTCATTACTATGAGGGATGGGGAATTGTCAGCAGAAATATCTATACTGTTAAACAAAAATACTTGCCATCAGAAGGGTCTGCTCAACTTGTAAAATAGTCTAGAGCTGAAAGAAAACTACTATCTCCCAGTCATCCCAAGTTTAGCCAAATTTTGCATGAGAAGTAAGGCTGAGTGATGAAAATGCTGCATATACTAGGCTGGCAGTGATGGGAAGACTGTGCTTGCTGCCATACCATGCTAAACCCCAGTGCTGTGCTTTGTGGTCAGACTCAGGCCAGGTCTGCAATTGTTGGTTAGAAAATGTCTCGGAGTTACGGCTGCCTGTTCCGCTAAATCTCATTTCATCCTGCTGATGGATGGATGGACAGATGGCTGCTTGGTGAAAGCAGCATTATCAGCCAGCTTCTACAGAGCCTCTGAATGATGGATAGCACTCCTTCTACTTTCTCCAAACCACCATCGATCCAACCCATATTTCAGCAGTCAGAAACCCAGTAATATTAAGACACACAATCAAGTTAAGTTACTTTCAGTGTAAACCTCTAGAACAGAAATCCTAACACCTCTGCTTTGCTGTGATGAACTACTGGTAAAAATGTTACAGTTTCATTCTTCCCACTTCTAGCACAATGAATTCCAACAGCTCAAAGCCCAAAGGGAACAACTGGGCTCCACTCCTAGCAGTACTTGAAAGCTATCTTGCCTGCCAAAGTTTTTACTAGCCAGTTCTTTTCTGGGAAATGAACTCTGCAGTAGTGGTGGGCAGATCTGTGGGTATGTGTATCCAGTGGAGTGTGAAGTTATTAGAACCATTAAACCATCTAGAGTTTGTCAGTGATATAATTAACCAACCTCAAATATGTGTGGAACCTTAGATTTGTAGACTTGTCTACCAACACCAACAATGATTAAAACCATGACAGATAAAAATCCTGTCTTTCATACATAATCCTAAAATGATATTCCTATTTTATCTGTCTGGCTTCTCCTCTCTTGTGTACATATCAAATTGTAAATACTAATCCTTGCCTACTTTCATAGGCACATTTCTGTGCCCATTTTCTCTGTCACCTTCTGAGCACTCATCCCAGCTTATCTACTTAAAACTCCATGCCTTCTGTTCTTTCCATGTTATCCTGAATTCTCAGGCAACAACTCAGACTCATACAACTGGACTGTGTAGTAAGGTTATTTTCACTGATGAAGCAGGAAAAATGGATTTTGACTCTAACATTGTGATATGGATTTCCAGAAGCTGTATGTCCTCTTTTTCTATGCTCACACATGTCCAACTGATGTCCTCTGATCAACTGCACCCAAATCTAGTTGACCCGGATCCTAGTCTTGCTCAGTTCTTGACAGAACTGATGCTACCTTGAGCCCATGCTTAGCAAAGCTATACCTTTGTTTGTGGGAAAGAGAAGTATCTCAGTAGAGTGGCAACTGTTCTTCTGCCTCCACAGGACAGTTTAACACTTGAATATCTACAATTTAACAACATCGATAGCGCTGTTCTCATCTAAAAGAAATAAAATGTTTATAAAATACAATTTTATTATGATGTTGTATTTAAGAACAGATTACTGGAAGGGATCATATTAGTCAAAACTCAACATCTTTTTTTGTTTTGTTTTATTTTGTTTTTGTTTTTGAGACAGGGTCTCACTATGCAGCTCAGGCTGGCCTTCAACAGCAGCCCAGGTTGGCCTCAAACTCACAGTGCTCCTCCTGCCTCAGCCTTACAGGTATGTGCTGCCACATCCAGCAACATCTTCATTTTTGAAATAAGCATACTGAAGATTTTAATGTTCATGGTTACAACAATATTAAATGACAAAGCAATACTTGAACCTACATTATGATTTTTTTAATTTTTATTTTTATTGGCACATTTTTAGAGTACATAATAATTATATTCCTCATATGGAGTTGGTGCATGTATGCAACACATCTTAATTCTTTTTTTCATCTTCTTCCTCTCGCTCCCCTCCCCCTTCCTCTCTTAGTCCCTACTTCCTTCTGCAAAAGATCACTATTTCCTATTACCTATCTTTCGTTTTCCTGTTTATAGTTTGGTTTCCTCATATAAGAGAAATCATACAATATTTAAGCTTGTGTGTGTCTGATTTATTTCACTTAACATTATGGTTTCAAGATACATCTATTTTCCTACAGATGAAGTTTATCTTTCTGTGTAACACAGTAGTACTCCACTGTTTATAAATGCCACATTTTCCTTATTCATTCATCTATTGATAGGCATATTGGCTGCTTCAAAGATTTACTATTACAAGTTATGCTGCTACAAGCATGGGTGTGCAGGTATTATTACAGTATGATGTTTCTAACTCTTTCAGGAAGATACCTAGAAGGGGAACAGTTGGGTTGAGTGGAATTTCTAGTTTTAGTTTATGTGGAATTTCCACAGTGGTTGCACTAGTTTACATTCCCCCCAACAATGCAGAAACGAAACCTGGGTTACAATTACAAGTACAGCACTGTACTCATTCTAGTATATTTCTCAGATATTCTGTTTTCATCCTCTGAATTTCACAGAAAGAATGGATAATGAGGGTTTAAAGTTGTGTGTGTGTGCATGCAACCATGCACGTGCGCATGTGAACTCATGACTGTGTTAGGAAGAGGAAAGGGGTCACAAAGAATTAAATTTGCTCACCTATACTACTGTAACCAAATGCAACCATGACAACTAGAAACCTGTACTCCTTCTTTCCTTTTAAAATATGCCCCAGTCCCGTTCAGAATGTTAAAAACAATAAAAATACCTAACAGATGTAGTATCAGAGAGCAACAGGCTCTAGAAGACTTTTTCATTTCCAATGCTGACCAAAAATAATGTAAGACTGGCTGGACTTCACCCTCTAGTGGCCCGAATGTGTCATTACTGCATCTGAACTACAATAGGACTTAAAAAATACCTTTGAAAATTATAATGTATAAGCTCATCTTAAAGGAGAACACTGGTTGGGGAATTTATCTAAGACTTACAGCTATCTGAGTGAAACTGAGACCAGAATCCAAATCACCTATCAACTAAATTAGTAACTATCATTTTATAGCTGTATCACCCAGTTTTCACCCAGTATATGCTCAGGATATATCTTGAGCAAAGTTTAATCAGGAAGTTAATTATGCTGCAAAAATAATCACATAATCCACATCAAACCCAAATATATTATCCATACTAATGCTCATCTCCATTAATGTAAATGACCAGGATGAATTTTCCATCTCATTTCCACAAAAATGCACCTCATACACACTGAACAAGAACTCCAGTACATTTATCCTAGAAATTTCAAAGAAAGGACTCTAACTCAGAATACAGCAAACAAAACACCTTGTGTTAGATAAGTGATAAAGAATGATAATTCTTTGGATTCTTATTTCTATATAATCCATAAATTCATTGAAATGCTGATAACTAAATACATTCTAAAATAATCAGCCTTGAAAACTAGAACTCCAAAATGCAAGCCCCAATCAGCCTACCCTAGCTTTACCTGCCTCACTATTCTCTTACTTGGTACTACTCTGTAAGGCAGGCATATATGTACTTATATTTGACTTCACTTATAATACTGAAGTAGTTCTTATTATTCCAGTTTTACAGATAAGAAATCTGGAGTTTAAATAAGACCCCTAGCTTCTCAGTGTTTGTTAGGATTTCAAAGTCCCTACACTTCACTACTATGCTAGACTGATATTCAGTGGGATGGTCTTTAAATATTGTATTAATTTCACAAATATTCACAATTTGTTTAGAATCTGTGTAAATGCAAAGCAAACGAAGAGTTCAAATACTGCTTCAGTAAGATGAGAGACCCTCTAATGAACTTTAATGCATCTATGGCCTATCTATTTCCAATAACCTTCCAGACACAAAAGTGCTGACAATAATAATTCACTATTGTTTTTGAAACTTCTGCATTCACCTTGCCATACCCTCAAAGCCATATGGTAAAGAACCTTACCAGGTGTCAGGAGAAGAACTCCCTCTCCTCTATTCCCCATAAGAGTAATTTTTAACCTCTTTCCTCAAACTACCCCAAGCATTTGAAAACATCTAGAAGCACATGTGAACATGGGAATAATGACCGCTGAAACTGTTATTGCTGTTCTTAGATTGGAGGAAGTTTCAAAGTATAATATAATGTATACTTTCAAATCTGAGTCTTAAAAACAAAAGAAACATGTATATCAAATACCAATTGCACATGGTATTTCTCAATCTCACACACAACATATTTAATAGTCACAATATTTTAATAGTATTTTTGTTAGATATTAATAGTCTTTGCCTCTTTGCATGCAGTTGAACAAAAGTATAGCCTGAACAATGAAAACAAATACTTCATGAAAAATCTGAGTATCAGGGCAATAAAATATACAGGATACCTAAGTCCAGGAGGATCCTGAGAGTCTCAAGATGCAAAAGCAATGGCGTGAAAAGGTTTTTCTCACAATGTAACATAATTAATACTCTGAACTTAATTTTATACTCCACTGGCTATTGATGCCACGCATCATCACCAACAGATTTCACATTTTATAGGTTAGGAAACAGGCCATAGCTTAGTCTCTTTCACACTCCAGTGACATGGTAACCCCATGGCTCACCAACTTGAGTGATCCAAGTTTATAATGTTAGCACCTATTACTGACCACCTCTAAAAGAATTCAGAGCGAAGTTTTACTGAACAATAGCAATTTAACATCTAATAAAAAGGTGGAAGGAAAAGTCTGCTTTCTACCCTGCATATATAACCTGGCAACAGGGAGAAAAAAAAAAAAAAAAAAGAAGGCGAGGAAGGGAAGACAAAAACAAAAGCAAAACCTCCTAAAAATTTTTTCCCTCATGACATATCTGAAGGTTGGTTTGTGTCTCTAAAGATATTTGAAATTGCTCTCTCTCCTGGGTCTGTCCTGCATTAAACTGATGTACTATAGCTGACAATAAATGAGCTCAAATGAATAAGGCTTGGAGCTATTCCTCAACCTTGACATGTATTACAATTTCATTTTTTTTTCCTCTTTAGGATGCATAGACTAAAGCTAATAAGCTTTAGTTTGAGTAAATTTTAAAAGTTGAGGCTATTACACTTAGTCTGCGCTTAGTGTCTATATATAAGACCTCATTTGATCCAAACTACAATACATTAAATGCTAACTAATATTATCCCAACGTCGCATATGAAGAAACTGAAATTTAAATTACTTAACATCAGAGCCTCCAAGTGCTGGTTCAGACTTCAAAGTCCCAACATTTAACTACTTTAGTGGACTAGAGAATAAGTACTTTTTAAAAACCATGATGAAGTAAAACAAAGTATAACAGAATAATAAACACCAAAGTTCAAGAGCAACAAACATGAATATTCAAAAGAAGGTGGAATCTGTGAGATATAGTAGTTAGGGCTTTGTATCTATCTCCTCTCTCCGTGTAGCTCTGCCAACAAGTATAAAAGTCAAAGGTGTCCAAGAAACCGAAAAAGTAAGTTTTACTTTAAAGCAAACAATATACATTATTAAGTTAGAGTTTCTATGCAGTTTCAAAGCATACCAGTTAAGTTTTAAGAAGAACAATCACCTTAAAATATAGTAACATCTTCAGAGCACTGTTCATCTACACATCAGACAACAGATACAGAGGATAACAGAAAGTTTTTAAAGAAGAATAATCCACTGAACAAACACTGCTCAGATATTTAAATTATACTCTAATCTATTATCCTTATGATTAAAAAAGAAACATAAATGTTAAAGATGGATAAAAGCTAATTAATAGGTAATGGTAATATTAAGGATACACACTGTACTGAAATCTATGCTGAAGCAGTAGAAATTATAAAGTCAAACTACAAGTAATAATATGGTTTCAAACAAATGAATAATACAATGCCACGGGATGGGTGGCTTATAAATTACAGAAATTTCTCATAGTTCTGGCAGGTGGTAGTTCAAGATTAGTGTGCCACCATAGCCAGGTTCAGGTGAAGGCCTTTTTCTAGGGTACAGATGTCTGACTCTTCCTTGTATACTTATAAGGCAAAGAGACAGCATTATCTTCTTATAAGGGCAATAATCTCATTCAACAGGGCTTTATTCTTATGATCAAATACGTCTCAAAGATCTTGCCTCTAAAATACTATCACGTTGATAGGGCCGGGGATTTAGCTCAGTGGCATAAGTGCCTGCCTAGTAGGCATGAGGTTGTGAGTTCAATTCTTGGTACCAAAAATAAATAAAACAAAATACTATCACGCTGATGATTACAATTCAACATATGAACATAGGAGAGACACAAACACTTAGTCCATACCATCAATTTAGGTAAAGCTGAAGGTTCATTTTAAGAAAACTGTGGAAGATTCTGTCAAAAGGATTATACTCAGTCAAGCAAAACCTTCAACCTAGGATGAGACATTCAATACCCCAAGCAGTGAAGAATCAAGTCTAGACCCTACCAATAATTCCAAAGAAGTAGCATTATTACAGTATCTTTAGATTGCTACATCTTCCCTTGAATACTACAGGTGCCCTCCCATTCATCCCTGGAATATTTTTTTTTAAATATACCACTGGTGTAGAGAAAATAAGGTAGCAAGTTACCTTAAGAATGACACCTCTCCCATGCTTACTTAATCCAATGATAACAATGACCAAATAAGCAGTAATAACCTACAACCAGAAACAGAATCTACAAGAGGAATGGGCTTTAAAACAAGGCACCCCAGGTCTGATCCCTTATTTATCATACTGAGGAGAACAATCAAATACACACTGAGTATTCCTTACCTGAAATGCTTACAACCAGAATTGTTTCAAATTTTAGAGTGTAATTTTAGAATACAGGATGAGCATCCCTAATCCAAAACTCCAAAACCTGAAATGCTCTCAAATTAAAACTTTTCTGAGTGTTCAACCTATATACTTGGTATATTACCAGGACTCTAACTTGCCCCACACTAAATTCTACTCCATAATTCAAATATCCAGAAATCCAGAAATTCATTCCTTAATGTCTGACAAAGATTAGCATACTTGGCCCTGTATTTTTGAAACAGTATCAGCTAGTGGTATGTGTATGTGTGTGTTTATGAATCAACTCAATCAATCAGAAAGGCAGACTTACCTGAGATAAAGGTTCAGTCATTTTGAATTCTAAATATACTAGCTGGTCTCACTACAAGTACGATAATTCCTAGAAGAGATTAGGCCCCATTTTCCATTACCCTGACCTTCACAGTTTCATAACCTGGTATAAAATATTTCTAATCTCTTCAAAATTTTTCATTCTACCTTACAGTTTTGATGACAAAATAAACAATAACTTGAAAAAATTAGTATTTCCACCTCAACAAAGACAGACACACACAGACTCACGCCCGGTAGTTTTATTTCACTGACTTATTAGTACAGCCTAACTAGAATAGCTTCTATTCAAACTCCCCATGAAACCTAAGAACTGCTCTGTTTTCTCATTCCTTCCCCTATCTCATTAACTTACATACAATCACTTTACTCTGCTGTCCATCTTCCCCAACTACTGCTCAACAATTCACATTGTCACAGATTGTCAGTGCTGTGTTTGGAGACTGAAGAAGTACTCTTGAGGGACAGTACAGCATTATCCCAGACACAATGTCATTCTTTATAGCCAGTTGCAAATTAGTTTCTTCTTTAAAAAGTAATACTCCTAATAAGAGAGGTACAAGGAGATTTTAAATAACCAAGATTAAATCTCACTTAGGTTTGCTCTGAGATCCAGCATACCATGAAATCCCACGCATCTACTCATGAGCCAAGTACACCTAGAAACATATGAAGACAACTTTCTGATACTAACAAAAGCAAAGACTACAAAAAAAAAAAAAAGGCGAATCTTTTTTTTTTTGCGGCACCGAGGATTGAACTCTCAGCCTCACGCCTGCCAGAAAGGCGCTTAAGCCACTGAGCCAAACTCCCAGCCCTAGTTTTTTAGGCAGGGTCGCACTATGTAGCTCAGGCCGGCCTAGCGCTCGCGTTGTAGCCCAGGCCAGCCTCGAGTTCACAAGGCTCCACCTACCTCAGCCTCCTGAGTGCTGGGATTAAAGGCGTGCGCCACCACGCCCAGCTCCAAAGGTGAATCTTATCCCCTCCTTTCTTTGTCTACTTCATCCTGTTTGAGAATACCTTGTTTCGATCCAAGTCTCAACATTAACATTTATTTTTTACTATGTCTAGTTGTGCAAAGCCATTTAAAAAAAAAAATCTGCAAATCACCAGTATCAAACAGTTAGTAGCACATGAGTACAATTACCTTTTGACAGCTGCTGTGATCAACCCTCTGATTACCACTAAAGCCTTCACCCTGCAAATCAGCTTCTCAGTTGCCACTGACAATACTAAGAGTCAGAAAGCCAGAATATACTGAAATGATCATCATAGGATGTGGTATGAAAACCTCTTACAAAATATCAGGTCATATCAACCTACTAAGTCTTCTTTAAAGGACTTCTTTGAAAGGAAATGTTAATTGAACATAAATATATATAGAAAAATATTAAAAATTGAAATCAGTTATCCAATTATTTTTCATTTCCAACTTCTTTAATAACATCATTCACTTTGAGGATGTAAATGACCATCACTTCTTACTGAATAAAATCATTAAAGTCCTACAATAACACTGTGTCTCTGCTACTCCCTGGATGAACTATAGGAAAGCTAGAACTCGATAATGATACTAATTCTCAGTTATTCCAGTGGAAAGTGACTAAACCAAGCAAAGCTAGTAATTCAACTCTGAAAACTAATTCCAAAAGTTAACAAACACCAAAATCAAGATAGACAATAAGTAGAAGCAAGAAAATGTTCAAAAGACCCTAAGTCTTTCAGGAAATTGACACTTTTAAAAGTATCTTAGTTGAAAGTTACAAAATAAAATAACCATCAATAAATATTAGCAAATATTTAAAGCAAATAAATACTTCTATAAAATATGTCTAAGTATAGTAAACTTACCGCATTTATTTTTTTGAATAATAAAACTCTTATTAAGACTCTACTGTCCAACACGCAGAAAGATTGTGTCTGAAGGTAAACTGTACAAAATGTTCCCTTCTGACGAGCAGCAGCTTCATCTGGAAATAACAAAAGTAATTTTTATAAAAATACACAGTATTTCCTTGACGTCTATCTAAACACTTTAATTATGTCATTTTGTAAATACTCAAATTTTAACACAGTGACTTACCATAGAAAATGCAATGAAAACATATACACATAAGTACTTCTTAGAAGCTTATCAACAAAACAGAATAAGGAAATATTCTCAGGTCTCTTGAGGATGGGTCTAATAGGATAGAATGTCCTCTAACTGCCACCCCCTCCAAAAAAAACAACAGAGAGAAGAAACAAAACAGTAGAAATGACACAATGATATGAAGCACAAAAATACTTTCAATTCCTAATCATTACGATAGTTCCAACACACAGTAAAGCTTATTGGCACAAAGTGGATACTTCATATGCTAGCTGCCTGGTTAGCTGACAAAAAAAGTCAATCTCTTCGGTTTAGCAAAGAAAAAATAAGTCCTATCAATTATCAAAGAAATGCAAAATAAAAATGTTATTTTCTTGCCTATCAAACTGGCAAAGATTAAAAAAAATAAGAGTAATGAGGTTTTGCTTTGGTGAGCATCAATACAATGAAGCTCAAGCACACTTCTGGATATACGCATTTTATTAATATAGAAAGCACTCTAACAATGTGTTTCAGAAACCTTTATGAATCAAACAGCCTTTGACCACACAATTCTTTGAGGAATTTAATCTAAGAAAGTAACTGGACTTCTATGATAATATTTACTCTAAAATTGTTTATAACAGTAAATAAAAAAATTCAATGTCCACCAATATGCACCATGTCAAATAAATTATCATGCATTCATACTATAAAAAACCTAGACTCTAAAAAGAGCAATACAGCTCTACAAACACTACACACTGGGTTTTTAAAAAATAAGTTTAATAAAGAGTGTACAAGGGCCGGGAGTTTGACTCAGCGGCTTAAGCGCCTGCCCTGGCAGGCGTGAGGTTGTGAGTTCAATCCCCGGTGCCGCAAAAAAAAAAAAAAAAGGTGTACAAAATCAAATGAAAAAAACCTCACAATATTCCTGAAAGATACAAAGTAAATTAGGATAAAAGGAAAAATACTCTTTGTTCTTGAATCAAAAACGCAATTCAATATCACCAAGTCAGCTAGCCCCTGATATATTATCAAGCTTCTAAACAGAAACAATGGGGCAATGAAGCAAGCATAGAAAGTTCAAAAATAAAATATATGAACTTTTATACATGATAAAGATATCTCAAAATACCTGAGGCAGAACTGGTCTTTGTTAAAGAAACCATGCTGCGAAAGTTTGCAAAGAGTATTAGATCCACCACATTCCTAACAACCAACACCACCACAAAACAAAATACACCACTTCCAAATGGATCAGGGATCCAAATTAGTAATTAAAACCAAACAAGTATTCATTAGGAAAAAATATAAGTGAATTCTTTTCTTCCACTGATTTGGGAAAAGGTTTTTTAATTTAAATCCAAAATTCAAATGAAACAGCAGCCTGAAAATTGGACTAACACAGCAACATAAACACCTACACCCAAACACTATAAACAAGGTCAAAAGATAACAAAACTGGGAGAAGTGTCTGTAAAATGTATCACTGGTAAATAGGTAATATTACAATTAATAATCCTAACACTAAAAAGTTAAAGGATGAAGAACAGAAAAAAAAAGATGGAAAAGTGAAGATATAAGACATTTTACTAAAAAAGGTATAAAAATGACTCTTAAACATACAAAAAGACAAATGACTTTCATAATAGTAAGAAATGCCATATGTACTGAGTTGCCATTTCTAACCTATCAGGATAGTAACCATTAAAAAGTATACCAATACATTCAAGGAGATGTTATGGGTAAGCCAATACATTGTTAATGGCAATTCAGATTTGTACAATCCCCACAAAAACAGACTTAGCAATATTTTTTTAAACTACACATGCTTTTAACTTTTGACCCAATCACCCCATGTTACTAGTTTACCCAAAAGTATACCTCCAATATGTTATGATTTATGTTTGGGTGGTCCCCCAAGCCTCATGCAGTTATGGAAGCCTCTGAATCTAGTGTTTGTGATTGGTTTGTTATCTAGTGCTGTGATTGGTGGTGTGAGTGCTCACCTGCCCAGGGGCGGAGCCAGCATACACTGTAAGGGAGGGAAGGAGGCATGCTTTCCCTCTTTTGCCCTTTTTTTGTCTTTTCGCTCTTGTTGCTGGTGGCTGTCATGCACAGCTACCCCTTAGCCATGCCACCCTGCCTTGGAGCCAGCTGAATATGGACTGAAATCTCCAGATACTGTAAACTAAATAAACCTTTCCTTGCTTCACTTTAGGCATCAAGTAGTTTGTCTCAACAACGAGAAAAAAGTATCCAAAACAGATATACAAAAATATCTACAGAGAAGACTGCAGCACTATTTGTAAATGTAAAATACTGAACACAGCCTAAGAGTATGAAATAGTGTATGTCTTATAAAGAAAAACAAGATGACAATATTCTGAATAAACATATTTTTACATAATACTAACTTCTGGAACCATGTTAATGTTTCACATACATGAGAATAAATAAGACAGATTGGAATGAGGGAGAACAACATAAAATACAAACAAATGAACTGAACTACATTTCTAATGAATAACATAGCCACTGGTAGGAAAGAGGGGATGCTAGAGAAATAAAACTAATCCACATAACTTTTGAGCACAGTTTTAAAATCAGTACTGTTCAACAAAAATAAAATAGTGCCACAGGTGTAATGTAATATTTTCTAGTAATGAAATTAAAATAAAGTAAAAATAAGCTGGGCATGGTGGCAAATGTCTGTAATCCCAGCACCCTTGGAAGCTGAGGCATGATGATCACAAATTTTGAGTTCAGTCTGGGTAACTTAGCAACACCCAGTCTCAAAATAAAAAAGGGCTGGGGATACAGCTCAGTGTGAAGGCCCTAGGTGCAATCCTTTGTGTCATAATAAGCGAAAACAGGTGAAACTAATTATATTAATATCTTATGCAATACACCTAAAATATTTCAACACACAGTCAATATAAAAATATTAATGAGATTTATCACACTAATTCTGTATTGTTTTAAAATCCAGTAACTATTCTACTCTTAGAACACATTTCAATTCACATGGTTAGTAGCTATCAAACTTGGACAACTGAAGATCAGACAATATGCCCTTAAGCTAAAGGAAAAAAACTATAAAACTGTAACTTATTTATTAGGAATCTTTCAAATAATAGCATGAGTAAGCTATTCTTAAACTATTTTCTAATATTCGGGACTGAACCAATAAGCAACAGGACCATGTTTCTCACTGTTAGATGGAATATAAATATGAGACAAGGGAAGACAAACACTGCATGAGGTGTCAGCTGGGCGTGGCGGCACACACCTACAATCCCAGCACTCAGGAGTCTGAGGCAGGAGGATTACCATAAATTTAAGGCCAGCCTAGGTTACGTAGTGAGTTCAGGGTCAGCCTGAACTACAAAGCAAGACAGTGTCTCATAAAACAAAAAAACAAAACAAAACAAAACAAAACAAAATTTATAGGCATCAGTATAAATTCACTTTTAGTAGACAGGAAAAGTCTATTAGTACGTATGCATATACTTACATACACATATATCTATTTCCTAGATGACTCAAGAGGGCCCAGCAATGACAATTGACAACAATTAATAAAGCCATTTTCTAATGAAAAGGAAATGAGGTCTCTCTGAAGAAATTACTTATTCCAGGACTGGGGCAGAAAGACTGGAAGGTGAGCTAGAATATCTTCTTGTGGTAAAAAAGTAAGAAAGTGCTTAAAGAATGACAGGTACATGTCAAAAGGATACAGGAATCAGTTTGAAAGGGCCCTCAATGGCCAAATCAGGGACAGAGTAAAAATTAAATACTAAGATGAATGATAGAATTAGAAAAATCATCACTTAGAAACTATTTTGAAAATTATTCAGGCAGAAATTACCAATGGATATAGAAATTGTCAATGGATATTAATGTCTGTGCATAGAAGTTCAAGGAGTAACAACATATTTACAAAATCTCCAAACATTTTTTTTCCACAGGATACTTTAAAATTACTAAGGGAATATGAATGTAAATTACAGAGAATGTATTGCCACTGAATTATACATTTTAAATGTTTAAAACACCTGAGAAGCATATCAGTTCTGTGGTACACCTGCCAAAAACGGATAACCTGAATTCAATTATGAGAGAACATTAGATAAACCCAAATTGGAGGCATTTTACAAAATAACTAGCTTGCACTCTTCAAAATGTCAAAAAGTCTGAGAAACAGCTCTAGATTAAAGGAAAATAAAAAATGACAACTGAATATACTCCACGACCTGAAATTTTCTTTCGCTACAAGATACACTATGGGGACCGTGACCAAAATTTGAACAACTCTGTGGTTTACAACATTAGATCAATGTTAACTTCCTAATTTTGACAACCTGATTTTGTAGTTTTCCTATCACTTAGTGATACCATGGCCATAGTAACACTTAAGCGCAACATGTTACTAGGTGTTTGTGGTAATGATGGTGCAAACAAACCTACTGAGCTGCCAGCTATCCAAAAGTATAGCTCATACAATTATTTCATGACTGTAAATAACTGCTACTGATTTATGTATTTACTACATATATTTTATCATTAGAGTATATTACTCCTGTTTAAAAAAAAACTACTATACAACAGTATGTCATGTTATATTGGCAGCAGCCTCTTTTATGGTATTTGTGACATCTCTTGACTGCATCAAAGACCCACATGACCTATTCCACGTAGGCTCATGAAAATGCTTTATGTCTGCACAATGACAAAATGATTTAAGGTGCATTTCTTAGAATATAGCCCTGTCATTAAACATGACTGTACATATCCATATATTGAAAGAAAAAGGAAATACAATAAAATGTTAATATTTGAGATATCTAAGTGAATTTTTTCTCTCATTCTTAAAACTCAGTCTAAAATAATGTCAACACAAACAGAAAACAAGAAAAAATATCAGCACAGGACTTAATCTACAACCAAATAAATGGTAATCAGTAGATATTCTTAATGACAATATAACCTCTAGGATTCTGTGCACAAAAATTCTTATGACTCAGAATATATATACTTTTATGATTGAAAAAAGAGGAACAAAAAAAGTACATGAAATGTGTTCCATTTATATATATATACACACACACAACACCCATTCTCAAACACATAGGTAAAGGCATACAAAATGTACACTAAATTGTTAACAAGTGGTCACCTTGGGGTAGTGAAAACATTCTTCTTCATGAGTATTTTCTAGTTTTCTTACGACTTTTGTGTTTTTTCCCCAAAAAATTATTTTTGGAATTTAAAGGGATAGCTCATAATCAAGATGGTATAACATCCTTTCTTTTCTACAGCAGTACCCTTTCTGCTAACCTATGTTTAGTTATTATATTTGAACACTAAGTTGTCACTTTGCCTTTTACATATTGAAATTATAATAATCATGCAGCATTATTTGACAAGAGTATCCTGTTTAGTCTTATCAAATCATCTCAATCTTGAGGGTTAAATGAGTAGCATTTATATAAACAAAGTTTTGCTTATCCCCTCAAACCCTACTAAAGTAACACTAATTTTATTTTAGGACATAAATGCACAAAGGTGGAGAGAAGAAAAAAGTAAAAACAATTTAGAGTTAGAACACATACAAATGCACAAAACATTAGTAATCATCTCTGTATAGGATATTGTGCTTAATCAGATATTCAAGCAACTGGTCTCATCATCCGATGACAGTGAATAAAATACACTGAAATTTTAAAAAAATTAAGAAATAAAAAGTATAAGGATTACAATGGGGAAATCATCCCAGGAAAAGAACTGCACAATAGGCCTAGAGATTAGACTCAGAACACAGAGGGGTGGAGAAACAGGAAAGGGCAGGGAAGCAGGAAGGAAAACAAAAAACGAAAAACACTGCAACTAGCAGATTGCTGTGATAGGACTTGTAGAAAACCACACTCTAAGCCTATTTAAGATACTATCAGTGAATAAAATTTGCACGAGCATAATAATGTAAATACAACACAAACTACAGTACTTGATTTAACCAAACACTGTAATATAACTACATTGAGAGACTGGGGGAGGAATAGCAGTAGAGACAGTTATTTAAGAACACAGAATCTTTTTCTACTATAATGGAAACTCAATGAACAGGTGAATCAAAAGATTACCATTCTAAAATAAAATTTCACAATATGGAGCTATGTAATGAATACACACACACACACACACACAAACCAGCTTAAGGAATTAAAAGCGGTTATCTGTAAGGACTACAAGGAGTGGGAAAAAGTGGAATGAAAACTACTATATTTTATTAAGTTCTTTTTTTCCACTATGGGACTTTCTAAATTATGCCTATTTTAAACTATATGCCTTATGATAAAATGTGAAGAGTTTGGAAAGTTCTTTCAAAGAAATGAAAAAGTATAATAGCAGCATATGATCTTTTTATCTTAGATTTCCATCATTCAGAAATGTATAAATAAAACATTTTCAACTGAAACAGACAAAAAAGAATCTTACAGCAAGGATCCTATAGAAAGATCTTTATATTGATAATACTTAAAAAGCATAAACACACAAAACATGGAAGCTTTAAAATTAAAAACTGTATAAAGCAAATAATTATCAGTTGAAGAATTCAGTAACTGTAATATTAGCAAGATTGTAGGTCTGACCTGACTTACAAATTCATTAATGATCAGAAGACAGTGTGAATAACACATTTAATTAAATTTGCTCATTTATCTACTTTGGGAAGTACAATTAACAGCACCAAGAGAGAAAAGTAATATAAGACGACAAAGATGGATTAGAAACACTGGTCAAAAACCAACCAAATTAGAGGATGGAAGACTGGGTAAAATTATAGACTTAAAACATCAAAAGAAGGATGCCAGAGCTTTTTTGCCACTGATTTTTCTGCACACTGTTGCTGTATTGAGTAATGTTAATCAACACTAATGCTAAATGGCAATACATCCATATACACACACAGAAGATTCATTTAAAAAGTTACACCCTAAAAACTACACACTGATTAAGTATTCCTTAACCAAAACGCTTGGGACTAGATGTCTTTTCAGATTTTGGAGGACCTAAAATTTCAGAGCATTCAGAGTTTAGATTTTCAGATTAAAGATCAACCTATACTGTTGATGCAATTTGACATAGAGTAGGTGTGTACTCATAAGAGAAATGTCTTGTTTAGAGCTTAAAAATCAAGAAAATAATTTAAAACACCTTTGAGTTTATAAGTTTCTACCAGTTTTTCAACTAAATTAATAAATGGACCCTTAGCTAATAGGTAAAAACTCTTGTTAACATTCAAGAGGCCATTCATTTACTGATTATTTTTAAAATGATAGTTTTATTAACTCAGTTTTACCTATTACTTTGCATTTCAATTAGAGCTTGTGACAAATTCTTTCCCAAAGATGGCACCTATCTCCCACCCCATCTCTCATGTTTGTCTCACAATGTGATTCCAATACTCCTCTTGTTGAGGTCACTACATGACTTCCAAGGCCAGCACACATGATGCAATGCAGCTTCAACCTGGTTCACTCCAGGTGCTAAAATCAGTCACCACTAAGCTGCGAAAATGCTCAAATTAGTCTATGTGGAGAGACCGTACGTAAATGTTCTAAGGAACTGCTGATATCAACCACTAGGTATGTGAGTTAAGAAGCCTCCAGATTTGGGCGCCCAGCCATGAAGTCACGATCAACTTTGAACCATCCCAGGTAAAGCTCAGGCACACCACAGCTACACTGCCCTCTCTAAATCAGATAAAATCCACAACCATAACAAAATGGTTGTTTTACATTATAAGTCTTGAAACAGCTTGCTAAATAACAAAAGATAACCAGAAATAGTACCCTTTTCTAGTTCAGCAGCTTCATATTAAACACACACTCCCACAACTCTGCCATAAAGAAGGATAAACTTGATACATATCTAGGTAAATGGATACACTTTGAGCCCATACTTTTAAGTGAAATAAATCAGACACACATGTTTAAATATCACATTGTTTCTCTTGTGTGAGAAACCAAAAGGGTAAATAAGGACCAAAATTAATGATAAATACTGGGAAGTAGGAAAAAAATGTCCAACTGGGAAGGGAAATAAGGGAAAAGGAAAAAAAAAGAGAGAGAGAGAATACAAGGGAAAAAATGGGAACAAAGCTTCTGTAAATAAGGAAGCTCAAAAGGGTTGAAGGGAGAGGAAGGGAATGGAGAAAAAAGAAGAATCAAGATATATTATGTACAGGCACAAATTCCCTATGATGAATGTGATCATTATGTGTATCAAAAATATACCAATAAAATTAATTTTAAAAATAAAAAATAAACATATAATCCAAAAAATCAATCTTTTCTCATCTTTTAGGGAGGTCTAATCCACAAATGTGAAAATAGGCAGACAAATATCAGTGTTTATTTAGAGGGCTTAATAATTCATCTCAAATATATTCTGAGTACCTACTGTATGTAAGACACTTTGCTAAAAGCCTAAGGCACAAATATGAATACCACAGGTTCTATAAAGTTACATTCTAGAAGACAGAAAATAAAAATATAAGGTATGATAAAGTGTTTGAATTTTTAAAAAATTATTACATTAGAAGATATACTGCTATTAATTCCCCTCAAAACACTACCCCTCATTTCCCACACATTTTTTCCTCCTATTTTTTTGACACATTTTGAAACAGTTCTGGAAGTCCTCTTTCAGGAGTGTTTCTAGTCATGCTATTGTGGCTGTGTCAATGTCCTGACATGATTCAAAACATTAACCTTCCGTGGTCATTTTGACTTTGGGTAAGAGCCAGCAATCAAAAGATGCCAGTCAGATCCAGTGAACAGAGCAGATGAGGACACACAGTGATGTTTTTATGAGCCTGACTTTCCACCAGATTGTACATGACAGCAGCATTCACTGTACTTTTTAATAACACTACATAAAAACCGTTCAAGAAAAAGGGCTTCTAGAACTGTTAGAACTTCTAGAATTGGCAAGAACAATGGGATGCGTGTTCGAAGTGACGGGGAGTGTTTGAGGGGAAGTAATGGCAACATGTTTTTTACTGTAATAAATTTTAAAATTTAAACATTCACCACATATTCTAATCACAGTACATAGATACAGTTTGAGAAAATATGTTAAGTACCAAAATAAGTATGTAAAGATAACTCTACCACAAATGGTTACTGTATAATTTTAAAATAAAAAGCAGCCTTTGTTATTGTTTTGTTTTGTTTTGTTTTTGATACCAGGGATTGAACTCATGACCTTGCATTTGTGTGGCAGGCACTGTGCCACTGAGCTATCTGCCCAAAAACAGCTTTTTTTACTCCTTTATGAAAGCAGAATGAATGCCTAGAAAAAGACTAGAAAAGAAGACAGAAAATGTGAGACTATGAGTGTTTTCTGTTATTATCCTTTCAGGTTTTCTGTGTTTTCCAAGTTTTCTAAAGAAAGCAAACAATGGATTTTTTTTGAAGAAAAATTGTTTTTAAGGAAGGAAATAATAGTCACCTAGTATTTTTTTAAATGTAATTAAACTACACTGAGGAGTTAGGTAGTTAAGTGGACTGTAACACATAAACTGGCACTGTACAGTTGTACCCCCAAACTAATCCTTAATTAGTTCCAAGAGGTACAAATTACCAAAAATGACGAGTACTAAGTAGTTTTGGCCAGAAAATATAGTGAGTCACAAGACAATGATCACAAGTTCTTGCTTGCCCATGGAGTATCAAACAAAGGATGAGAACCACGACAACATTTTCACATCAAAATGTATCAAGTACCAAATTCAATGAGAGTTTCAAAGCAGTCAAGTACCAAGGTGTGACTGTACTTTCATATTGAATACAGAAAATAAAATTTTATATTTAAGGATGTTACTGTCACAAAAACTGCATGTTATTTGATTTGCTATTAGTATTTGCTTTTCTTCTCTTTCCTATAAATATTTAAAAGTTCTCCTCGAAATAACAAAAAAACTGAATAAGTGAGCCACCTTCTGATCATACCTCCTAGTTGTTCTCTCATTCTGTCTCCCTCCTTTTAACTGTTTGTCTCTCATTTCCAAGTGTGATCTTCTAAATCTGCTCTTTTCTCTGCATCAGATAACCCTATTTTCTAACTGCCTGTGTAATATCCTGCTCAATGTTGACTTCTCGCTGAAAGATCCTCACTTTCTACCTACTGCATATGTTTATATGACTGTCTTTGCATTCCTCTTGGATTCTGACTTTCTCTCTCCTACAGTTAGTTACCCATTTTGAAGACATCTTTGCTTCCTTTAAATTTTATAAATAAGTAGTATTAGTTTTAGTATTCCTATTTTAAAGTTAAGAAAACAGAAATAGGGATATTAAGATAAATTTGAGGATTTAAATCCAAGTGCTTCCCTTACCTAACACTCTTCTGACTGACTGCATGGCAAAGAATTTAAAACAGCCCAACTGCAATCCAATATTAAAACATATTCAGATTATTTCCTAAGAAGCAGATTTGATATTTAAAAATACTACAGTTTTTGCCCACATCTGGGAGACTATCAAGTTAAATGATCACAAACTGCCAGCCTCTTGCCTATTCCAGAAATTTGTATCATTTTCATAGGCTAACCCATATTATTTAGAAACTTCACAACTATGAAAAGCCATACCAACAGTGCTTCTTTGCTTCTATTTTATCCCTGCAGAGTCACAGTTCCCATTTTCAAAAAAGATACAAGAGAACAACAAATATCAATAAAACTGAGTAATGTATCTGTGAAAAACTAAACGGAAAGCTAAGTAAGCAAAACAAAATAATACACACACCAGCTAGAAGACATTTGTGTGTTTTGAGAGAGGAAAAAAATTCTCTCAAAATGCAAGCTTACTACTGCTGAGCAATGCCCTATAACTTTATCTGACGTTCTGAAAACTACAATTTTGCTATAATTCATAAGTTCTAAGGAACTACTCAAGCTTCATTCATACTGCTGGGCTCATTAATGGAGAACTCCAAATGTTTTCCCCCTAGCTAATCGCATTTTCTGGGCAGCACAGAAGTAGGGCTCTCTTTCAACATGAGAACAGTCTACTCCCATTTCTTCTCTCTTCTCCTACTGGCAGAAAATCTACAACAAATATAATTTCAAAACTAAAGAAGTGTCCAAATTATAGTTCAGTTTTCATGGTTGCTAAAGACCATTCCGTAGATCACCAGTTTTATATACAGTATGAGGGCAGGCAGGTGCTTAAGCCACTGAGCTAAATCCTCAGCCCTGTTTTTTGAGACAGGGTCTCACTATGCAGTTCAGGCTGGTCTTGAACTCACTTTGTAGCCCAGGCTGGTCTCAAACTCACAATGATCCTCCTGCCTCAGCCTCCCGAGTGCTGGGATTACAGGCGTGCACCACCACACCCAGCTTCTTCATAATTTTTAATTAAAATTTTCTACTTTTACTCATGGCACTAATTTATTTATTTACATGTAATGATGTATATGAATGCCAAATAAAAAATCATTTATCAGTTTTATCAGCTATTCTGTTGAGATATTTGTGGACAGTTAGCTCATGAAGCTAATGACAACAAGGTCATAGATTCAAGCTCCACATTAGCCAATTATCTTTGCGGTGTTTCAGGTTCCATGGTCAGTCAACAACCTTAACCTTGGCCAACAAAGAAACACTGGTCATGTGAAGCATCAGGATAGTGAATATAGATGCATAACCAAAATCCACTCCTATCAGAAAGTTACAATTATAAATATTTAAATAGTATTTCAATTTTAAATAAGATCCCTATTTTTTACTAAGTGTAACTAGTATGTGCCTAGTTCAAATAATCTCTAATGTTTTCAACTATTCAGGGTTATTATCCCAGTTTTACAGATGAGAAAGTGAATTCAGAATGGTTGTACAAACCAAAGTCACACACAGGAGAGCAAGGATTTAGACCTTTGACTCCAGAGCTTTGATTATTTCCACAACAAATGGTGTCTCCTAAATGTGTTTTAGTGACAAAGAACAATCAACAAAATATTATTTACAACTTTTCAGGATCATCATTACTGACTATCCACTGTCCATACTTAGATGATACTGTTGCCTGAGAGTAAAATCTACCTTCCAAATTACTAAGTAAAAAAGTCAAGGATCAAAGTGCTTAAAACAAAGGAAAAAACATACCATAGCACACAAAGTAGATTTTAATGAAAGTGACTACTGTCAGATTTTTATGTAAGTCTGTTGTGAAAAAAAGTTATCTTGTTAAATCATAACTAAAGGTAAGAATGAAGCTAGAAAAGCAGAGCCAGGGAATACTGAAAAGAGAATAAAGAGAACAGAGTTCCTTAACATCTGCCTCTGCGGATAATGACAGTCAACATGGTGCATGAAGGAAAAGTGCATATTTCAATTCTTAATCTTGAGACTTTGCCTTGACCAGCAAATCACTTTTCTCCATAAGGCTTGTCTCCTTACTTTTTCTAAACTCACTCCTTACAGATACACACACGCAAATACCAGCAGCAGCAGCCACTAAAAGTTTTCACCTTAAAATAATGAAGGTCATCAAGCCTTCTAGACTCTACCATTAGGCTGAAATTTTAGTCAACTAGCCTCACTTGGGGGAAAAAAAAAAAAGACAAAAACTGCTGCATACAAATCTACACTGGTCAATATCTAGTCATAAAAATACATAACTGTTCTGCTATAAGCTACAACATGCAGACATGCATTCTCACTACAGGATAGAAATGTTATAAATGAAGTACCAGTTAGATTTCAACTAACTAGGTAAAAAGTAACATTTGGAATATCTAGAAAAATAAAAAGCACATATCAACAACCACCTTTTTACAACAGCATTATAGGACTAAAAGAATTAAAGAAAAAAAAAAAAACCCAGAGGCTTCCTTATTTTTTGTTCCTGAAAATTGAACCCAACGCCTCATGCACTTTAGTACTTTACTGCTGGGCTACACTCATAGCCCCTATAAACTTTTATATAAAACGCAATTGTTAAAACAAAACACCATATTGAGAACTTCCACTTACAGTATTTTTTAAGTCTATAGATTAAGAATAATTATAACCTCATTTTGCAATTAAATAAATGGAATCTTACGAAAATATCTGAAATTATTATCATTTTTTATTATCATCAGACATCAAGAACAGCAACCAAGCAAAAACTTCCTTGCACCCCTTGTATTACTAACTCCATTAATACTCAGGTCATTTATTATTTACAGACACTTCATGAGGTAAATGCTACTACCTCCATTTTAGAGATTAGTAAATATGTTCAGACAAGCCAACTAATTTCTCCATGTTAAAAACTAGTGAGCTACAGCACTCCAGGAGGCTGGTAGGAATATGGCAAATTCGAGTCCAGCATGGGCAACTCAGCAAGACCCTGTCTCAAAATTTAAAAAGGGCCAGGATGTAGCTCAATGTAAAGATCCTCGGTTCAATCCCCGTATCACTTCCCCAAAACAAATTTTAAGAAACCCTCGTTAAGTTACAGCATTAATTCGAACTCATATTTGTTCAACTCTGTACACTAAACTAACACATTTTACTGTCATTCTGTTTTTTGAACCATATTCAAGTATTTTCCAACCAATGGTTTCAGAAAAAATACAGGTTAAAAATACACGTAATTATACTACACCCCGAATCTGTTTTAAAACTGAATGAAAAATATTCTCTACAATTAGAAAAGTAAGACAATAAGCAATCTGCTTAGTCTTGAAGGTTAGCTGTCAAAAAAGAAACCAGACCTTAATTATTGGCTATTTATATTCTCTATTCTGAGAAAACAGACTTCTAGCACATATACCAGGATACGTGAAAAATAACACATTTCAACTACTACACTCAGGTCAGTAGGATTCTGTTAGAAAAAGAGCTAAGTTTAGTGTGTGAGTAGTATCTGAAAAGGAGAAAGACACAAGAACTGCTAGAGACTTACACTACTTCAGCACCACACTAGGGGAGTTTTAAGTGCTTTTCTTTCTCAGATGCTCTGCTCATATTTGTGCAGTGCTGGAGAAAGGCTATAAACTGACCAAGCGGGGTAGAAGGGAAAGAAGAATCCGAGTTCTGGCGGGCCTTAAAATCCTGGCAAAGTTTAAAACTGACTCCACAGGTGATAAGGCCCTAATAATACCTCTTCTCCAGAAACTTGGCCTGAGCTCATTTGTATGGTTCCTAGCAGCTTCCAGACAGACGTTCCATTATTTAATAACTTCTGATCTTCACAATGTACATGAATGTGATTTTAAAATTCAACTGACCCGCAATGGAGTCAGAAGCATACCATGGTTACATTTCAAAAATGCTTTTTTATAGTCCAAAGATTTGGTACATGTATCATTTTTGCTGAACCTCACAATCCCGGAAAGTAGTACAGAGAGAAAGACTACTATTCCCATCTTCCAGACAAGAAAACCAAAGCGGCAGTAAACGGACTTCAAGTTCCACCAAGTAGCAGTCCGAGAATGCTCTCAGAACACCAGACAGTGCTCCTTCCCTTACCCAACAAGAGGCGGTGGCATGGGGGGAGGGGACACTTTGATAATGAGATTTAAGAGTTTTACAAGGGCCGCCCAGAAAAAGCAGGAAGTTCGCCTCTCTGACAGCCCGTAGCCCGGGGCTTCCGAGCAACGGAGCAGACTCGGAGGCAGGGCTCGAAGCCCGGGAATCGCCTGTAGGGACCCGGGGTCGTAGTCCAAAGGCTGCCCCAGAGGTCCGCGGCCCACGCCCTCGTATCCCTTAAGGGATCGACCTGGCTAACTACCTGTTGAAATCTGGGAAAAGAACGATCTCTACGCTGGGATCACCGGGGGCGAGGGCCAAGGTGCGCACGTCGCCCCTGGGAGAGTAGAAGGGACCTGCACCATCAGTCTAGACCCAAGCCCAGAGGGGTCGAAGGGCGGGAGCTTCCCAGTAACCTCCGTTCCTGAAAGGGGTCAACCATGTACATCACGTGAGAAAAAAAAAACAGTACTAACATACACACGAGGAAAGAAAGTCTTGTCCTCGACTGTGAGGGGAAAAATGGAGGTTAAAAAAAAAAAAACACTGAACATAGGACGCGAAGGAAAGAGGCAACCGTGTACCGATGGTTACCGGGACGCCGTCCGCCGCCTCCCAAGAGCTCCGTCTCTTCCGCTCGCGCCGCTGGGGCTCACGCCAGGCCTCGACCCCGCCCCGTGCCGCGAGGCCTTCTGGGGCACGTAGTCTGCGCACCGCCCGGCCACGCCCACCGTACTCGTCATGTGGGGCGGGGTTGGCAAATAGGGCGAGAGTGTGTGGCTACCCGAGTACTTGCGTCTCGCCCTCGTGGGCCCGTGGCTTCCAGTCCGACTCAATCGTGCCTTCTTAACTGCCAAGGTTCTTGAAAAAGTAATCTACAGCGTGTCTGCTTCTTCACTGTGTACGCGGATCTGCACTGCTGCTTCTGCCGCCGCGGAAAACGTCCTTACTGCCGAACCCACTGAGGGTATTATTTTCGGGCTCATCTAATACTGTTATACATTATCATTTTATTTCTATAAGGCACTGTTCAGTTTTGCCGCCCTCTTTTCAAGTCATTTTCTTCAGTCTTCAAGATTGTTTTTCTCAGCCGGGTATGGGGGCTTAGGCCTATAATCCTAGCGGTCTGGGAGGGTGGGGCGGGAGAAACACAAATAGGAGCTGCACAATTCGCGATTTAGCGAGACCCTGGCTCAAAAGTAAAACATTAAAAAAAAAAGAAAAAACTGGGGTGGGTGTAGAAGTCGGAACCCATCTGCTGAAATAATCTATATGAAAAATAATGAAATATAAGTACTGGCAGTGGCATGAGGAGAAATGGGTGTGGTCGATCATTTCATTAGCAGGATTATAGTGGAAGATGTGCTGGGGAATAAAGGAAAAAATCCAAGGGCAGCCATTGGTTAGACCCATTTTATCTTTAGACCCTAAAATTGGGCCTGCCACATAGTAGGTAGCTGTACTGAATGAATTTATCCATTCTATGTCGTGCCCCATCGCTGTCAAATTGCTTAACACAGGGTCTATACTACCCCGAAGAGTACTATTGCACACGTTAGAAAAAGTGCCCCTTTCCTCTAGGTGGACATCACCAGGGTGCAGATTGATGAGCACAGGGGTGGCCTCATTCTGTCTCCCACTTAACCCCTCAGCTGGTGCCTTTTTATGGTGCACAATCAGAACAACCACTTATAGCAACTCCAGTTGAACATCCCTTGGAGATAGTTTTCTGGCATCAAGCGCTGTATTCACGGGACAAATTTGACATCCAGAAGAAGGAAGCTGTTTGCCTGGAATCACTGTAGCTGTGGCTTTGACTGAGATTCAAACCTTTGCCCTCCGATTCCCTGTGGGCTCTTTAGCCTTGGAGACACATTGTCTCTCCCATATCACTCAACCCATCAATAAAAAGCTAAATTCAAAATGGTGACTTCCCTTCCTTAAGTCTCTTATCTGTCTCAGTTACTATTGTTAGAGCATTTCACATTTAGATGATATCCAATATGTGCTTGGTGCCTTAGGAAATACAATAAAACAACACGAAACAAACGGCCTTGATTTTGTTTAACTTAATAAATAAGGAAAGGCTGGTTCAAATGGCCCTTAGCTCTGGGGTAAGAACAATCTGTGGTATATTCGTTTAAGGTGATGTTGTGGGCAGTACTAAAAAAATTTTAAAAAAGGAGTTGTTTTTTCTTTGCATTCCTAAGTAAAGAAGGCAAGAATACTGGAACAACTGACACTAGAAAAATAAACCAGAGAGGGTCAGGGATGAAAATCAAAGGACAAGAGGAAGAGAAAGAAACATCGTGAAGGAGGAAAAGTCCCCTCCTTTAATAAATAATAACATTTAACAGTTAACGAGTGCTTAGTGTGTTCCAAAAGTTGTGTAAACCCTTTACATGCCCGATATGAATCAATCCTCACACAGCCCTATCAAGTGAAATTCACATTTACCATCATGTTACACTGAAGTAAACTGAGACATGGATAGAGTTTATAACATGCCCAAAGCTAAGCTGCTAATGAGTGACAAATCTGAGACTTCAAACAAGACAGTCTGGCGTCAGATCTGAGCTGTCAAATACTATACCATCTCTAATATGTTCCTTTAAGATGTTCCTGGTGCCTAGGTCCCTTGTTTTAATAATATGATCTTTCAAAGTCCCAAGATAACTATTTTGAGGCTATCTGGTTCTCAGACTTAGGGACTCTATGTTGTCTGTCTGCTTGATGATTAGGACATAGTTATCACCAACTAGTTTCAGAATGTACAGTTCAAACATGGCATATATAAGAGATAAGTGCCATTTGAAAGTTTGTATAGGAGAAAAACCCTAACTCTCCTGGGGGACATTTACAATCGCTTTTGTGTTTCAATATTCCCCCAATACTATCATCTTTACCCATGTGGCATGGAAGATGGTGGAAAAAATTTTATCAAGAAAAGGTAAGTAGGTCTTCTCTTTGGAAATGTGGGCCCTGATTGATAGCTTTTAAATTAAGGATTCTTTCTTTTGTTACTTTCAGCTCATAAGCACAGTACTGGGACCTTCATGACTAACATTAGTGTTACTATCCAGGACTGCATGGTTCTAAGACATCAAACTGGAGGGAGTTTTTTTGGGGGGGTTGGGGTTTTTGTTGTTTTTGGACAACAGAAGGGCATTATATCAACATATTGCTCCCATTTAAATCACAAAGAGAACTCTCATAAGTGACATTAACCCCAAACTCCAAAGCCTATGTCAGAGGACTTGCCAGCTCTCACTGAAGGGACTTTAAAAAGGAAATGGCAGCAACTGCTGTTTAGGCTGAATCTCTGGGCTATGAAATCACACAGCATCTGATGCTATTGTCCACTAAAGCTGTTCTGCCCACCTCTTGACCTCAAGGCTTGTACTGTATAGCTAAACTACCCAATGCCACCATACCTACTTGGAAGGAAAACTCGGTGATATTGTACCCACATTCATCCTGAATGAATCATCCATGAACAACTTGACTCCTCAAGGCCATAATTGATAAATAATTTGGACTTTTTGGTTCTAACAAGGAATCATCTATGTCCTGATTTTGACACCCTGAATATCTACCTCAGGATGTGCAGCAAGGTGTACTTTCTGCTCCAAAATGCTGTTGAGGACCTCTGGCATTCATCAGAAACTTTGCTGAATACCTCCAAAGAGTTGGAAAGCAAAGTAGTATGTGATAGGACCCCCAAAATTTGTACTATTGTAATGCATTCAACTTTAGGTGATTCACTAAAATCCAGTTTCCTCATCTGTAAAATGGAGACCCACAAAAACTGTTTACCTCATCCATAGTCATGGATATTAGGATACATAATAGGTGGGAAATGGTTTGGTAAACTCTAAGGCCCTAACAAAGAAAAGATTGGCTGCATATTACAAGAAGTTTTGACCATAAGGTGTATATATGAATAAGAAACAAATAGAGTTTTAAAAGTTGCAGTGTTAATTCTTTTTTTCCCTTAGGATACTATATTGTACCATCTCTAATGTGTAGAGTGACCCTTCTTCAAAATTCCTTTTTAGGATACAATCCCTCACTTCACGCCCTTTTCCATGACCTCGTAACGCTCAAAAAGGCATTTATCCACTCCTATCTGGTACATAATTATTCTTTCCATTCAGTGCCGGAACACCAAGATGAAAAGTTTGCTAGACATGTCACAAAGTTATATTTTCAGTGACAGCCTAGAGTTTGTAACCCAACCCCTCATAAAGGGCTGTGGGGTCCCAAATTGACCCACTTAACTCAAGAAAGCAAAAAAGTACAACTCTAGGTAGATGGAACTTCCTACTGGTCTTGAAACTTGCTGTGTTACTTCACACCTTCTTTTTGCAGATGCTTTTCCTTTCTCTCCTTCTTCCACCTCCATCAGACCCTAATTCAAGTAATCTGTACAAAACTTCTTCAATTTCCCTGGATGAAAAAAATCATTCCTGCCTTCTCCATCCTCCATTCCCCTTGATGGACTCTCATAATACTTGGTTATAGTGTTCCACACCAATCACAATTGCTTCATGTGTCTTTGCCCCACAACAGTGAGTGTCATTAAATACAACTCATGGCACATGGCCCCTCAATTGTGTATTGGATGAACTGGTCCTCCTTTGTTCTTTCAGAGAGGGTTGGGAACGAGTAGCCAATGGAAAAATCAGAGAAAACCAAGAAACCAACAACTTCAGTTTATACTCTCATTCTCAAGAACACTTGCAGACAGTTCTCCTCCCTCTTAATTTCTTTTACCACCAGAAACAATCTTACAAAGCATATGATGAACTGTCTGGGAATAGGCCGAACTTCACAAAGAATAACTCCACTTGACCTTGTCCCTCTACCCACACCTAAAGTAGTTAATAATAGTCAAGATCTCTGAAACTGAACAGCCTGAGTTTAAATACTAGCTCCATAATTACTAGACATGTGACTTTGTGTAAGTTATTTCCACTTTCCATGCCTCAGTTTTCTGGCACACAAAATAGTAATGACATCACAAAAGGTAGACAAGGGTCATGAGAATTAAATGATACAATCTATGTAAAGTTCCCAGCTCCTGGCACATAAGTGCTCTATAAATGGTAGCTGATTTGTAAGCAGTTCAATCTTAAAGATGACAAACTCTATTTAAACTCTCTGAGGGCTGGATTTGTTCCAATACATCCTGGGTAGGGAGGGGTTTGTGGCTACCTGGAATTCTGTCTGGAGGCTTAGAAAACTGGTATCATCGACTTTTATTTCTAATCTGGATACACAGCTCACCAGTCATGGCTCCAGCCTAAGTCGCTTATCTTCCCAAAGCTGTAGGGCTGGCAATACTGAGATGCTTTGCAAGGGGGTGCCGAAAAGATCAATTCGTGTTAGTAAAGTGCTTTGGAAATGTAACATGCTAAATATTAATGGATCTCTCTGAGTGTCGGGAAATGTGCAATCTGAACTTTGCTCAGGGCAAGCTGAAGGTGGGGAGAGCAATTCTGGGCAGTCTGATTGCCACATCCTTGGTCTAATTGGGAGGCGGTGCTGGTGACAGAGCAGTAAGTACAGCCAGCATTTGGGGGCTGGGTAAGGCTGTGAGATGGCTGCTCTGGGAGGAAGGATGCTCTAGGAAACAACTAACCCACAAATAGAAACCTGGAGTGAGTCGTGGATGAACCCAGAAAAGTCCTTGGGTTTCTTTTCGATAAGCAAACAGAACTAACTGTTGATTGTACTCTCTCACACACTCCTCAGTTTTGGGGAGGTCAGCCTGGGAGGATCTGTTAACCATCTGAGTTCTGGTCCTGCTCTCAACATCTTTATCCCTATGGCTAATAAGTAGAAATTTTATTAACCTTAGCCAGAACTCACAGTTTGATTTCTTTGACTTGGGAGTGGGGTAGTACTGGGGAATGAATGCAGAGACTTTGCCCTGAGCTATATCCCCAGACCTTTTTATTCTTTGTTTTGAGACTGGATTTCACCAAGTTACTAAGTTTCAGAGGCTGGGTTTGAACATGTGATTCTAGTGCCTCAGTCTTCCCAGAGTGCTGTGATTATAGGTATGCACCAACATGCCCAGCTATTTGGAAATCTTTAGTGTGGCATGACAACAGGGACTCTGTGTTCATACTGCTACTGAAAAACTCTGGAGTAATGCGTCTCTTAGGGTACTACTCAACTGTCATCTTTTCTGAAAAGGCTTCTGGGACTCAACCAGGTTAAACTGGGAGCCTGTTTCTATGAGTATCACGTAAGAGACAGTCAGTCACTGCCACGTGCTCTTGGCATTGTTGTTTTCTATTCACCCTTGACTTTCTACTGTCTGTGGCCAAGCAGTGCTTGTCCAGGGGCCAGGTTAGAATGAAGGTCAAAGTTAATAGGAAAACATTGTAGTTTCTCACCTTCAGATGGGATATGCTGGGACAGCTTATACACTGTCTCTAAGAGACCCACAATGGGAAGGGGTCCCCTATGCCCATAACAGTGCCTGCTTGTTAATACACCTGCATTGTTCTTCCCCCCTCCTGTTTTAGGTTCTTGTTATTCCACTGGTAAATCCTGGGATCACTGTCTGCAACTGTTGGATCCCCAACCTAAGACATGAGAATCACTTCATTGTAGTAATATT
Source organism: Dasyprocta punctata (assembly GCA_004363535.1). Taxonomy (NCBI): domain Eukaryota; kingdom Metazoa; phylum Chordata; class Mammalia; order Rodentia; family Dasyproctidae; genus Dasyprocta; species Dasyprocta punctata. Next base: position 38,920 of record RJWM01003851.1, on the reverse strand, counting down.
ATGTGTTTGTGCCTCTCTTTCTCTGCTGACATAATCTCCTTAATACAGAAGGCTGTATCTATGTTATCTTTTTCTCCTTGTTGTTTTGCATTATGTCTGAAAAATAAATGCTTAGAAAATATTGGTTGAATAAATGAATTAAACAACGAATGAGTAAAATATGAGGTCAAATAATGATATTCATTAAAATATCTGGCACTTAGTAAATATTATGTTAACATTTTCCTTCTTAGTCTTATTATCAGCTCAGGAACAAGGGATTCAGTGCCAGAGCTGGGAGGGAAAACAAATCCCTATAATAACTGAACTTTCCAGGTGGGGTCAGAACTTGGCTTGCACCCTCTAGCAGCTAGCTTGCATGCCAAGCTGGCTGCCCCTGGGAGCCCCACACATCTTCTGCAGCTCTAGCCTCTGGGAATTCATCACCTCGGGTAGGACAGAAGCTTCTGCTGTATATAATGGCAAGCGCTTCTTTCTCCTCATGCCAACTCCTCAGACCTCGCTCTTTTCTGTTCTTCACATTGGGAAAAAAGAAAACACTGACTGGCTATTTTTCATGCATTTTCTGCAGTGTTGCCTTTCTTCCTGACTTTTTTACTTTCTCAGTACTAAAAGAAAAGGAAGAGTATTAATCTATAAGAAAAGTACTGAAACAGCCAGAGGATGATCCAGTGCTCCAGGAAAAACTAAAAGCCACCAAAGGGACTCTATAGCTATGTTTGGAGGAAGACGTTAATGAAAGGTCAAACACGCTGTTCGTGGAAAGTATGGGAATATGTGTGAAAGACAAAGAAATCAAAGTACTCCATACCACATTTCCCTCCCCTTTCCCGGTCTTTAGGAAGGTATTCAAACTAAAAATCATATAATAATCAATATAATAAAATGTAGAATTCCGGTAGAAAGCAGCACCTAAGCAATTTACTGGGAGGTCACATCATACAACTTCAACTACTGGCATTTGAGGAAAGAGAGAATGAGGATTAGAGAACAAGCAAGTCATTACATTTTAAATAGACTAACACATCCTGCTCGCCTTTCAATCCACTTAATATATGGCCCTCTACGGACTCAAAATAGGAGATAATGAAATGATTACTAATACAAGTGAAGATGCTTCCTGTATGCCAGGTTCTATTCTAGGGCCTCATACACATTAAGTCTAGACTCAATAGAACACTTTGAGGTAGGTATTATTATTATACCACTTCACAGATGAGGAAACCAACCCCCAAAGAGTCTGAGTAACTTGCCTGTAGTCACATGGAAAGTGTATGCTAGAGTCAGGATTCAAAATGAGACAACCTAGGTCTAGTACCCATGCTCAAAACCACTTGGATAAACCAGGGTACACAATTATTGTTCTCTCAGCCTTAGTTCCTAAATATCTTCAATAGGAAAAGCACCTAACCAGGTGAAGAGTGAGTCAAGTGTTCAAAGATCCATATTTTTCACACCGCAGGGCTCCTAATGCAAACAAACCAGTTCCTTGGGTGCACAACTACAGAATCAGTTATCTGTTGTGATGCTAGAGTTGTTCAAGGAAAATTCTGGTGATATGTCAATTTTACCTTTGCATACTGACTTAAAATATAGCCTCATGCTATATGAGAATCCTTTGTGTGTGCAGTTTGTTGTACCTCTCCCTAGATAGAAAATCTCCCAGACAGCTGGAAGAGCTTACAGATCTTAGAGCCACAGTCAAAATCTTTAAGAAATCATAAAAAACAGGAAATACCACAGAATTTCAAATGAGATGGTATTTGGGCTCCTTTCAAAAGGATTAGACTTGTTTCTATAAACCACAAAGTATGCTGGATGTTAATATCACCTGCTGTTAGTTTTTTAGATTACATTATTAAGATTAAATCATTCACTCACTCCATCAATATTTATTTGATACTTGTCATGTGCTGGGTGCTGTTGTTGGCAGTGAGGATACAGCTATGAACAAAATAGACAAAAAGCCAAGTTGCATAAGCTCACATTCTACTAAAAAATTGGTAATTAATAAATAAATATGAAAGTGGCTTTCAGTAGCAATGAATACTATTAAGCAAATGTAGTAGAATAAGAAAATAGCAAGGGAAAAAAAGAAAATAGTAAGGGACTAATCATGGGATGTGGGGGAAATTTAAGTCTCTCTGGACAAGTAATAATTGAGTGGAATCTGAGTGAGATGAAGAAATAAGCCATGAGAAAACCCAAGGAAGAGGAGATCTCAAAAGGGAACATCTGGTGTAAAAATCTGAAGTTTCAAGGGACAGCAAGATCAGTGTGACCAAAGCAGAAAAATGCAGAAGTTCGTATTAGCATTGAGAGGTAACCAGATAACAGGTTGTATAGGATCCTGCAGGCCACTGTCAGGACCTTGAGTTTGTTTCTGATTGTAATGGGAAGTCTTGAAGGCTTTTAAGCAGAAAGTAATGTGATCTGATTTGGCCTGGCTGCTGCACAGACATAAGAACAGGTCATTTCTTCTTTGTTTGTGGGCAGTAATTACCTTTTCCTCTGTACTTCCACAATATTTAGCCCATGTCTCAACTATAAATTTTGTTTGATTCTTTTTATTTTTTTGTAGGTTGTCCCCACTTCAGTGTAAGTTCTTTAGAGACAAATGCCTAAGCTTATTTGCCCTTGTTCCTCTACCTTGATTACCCCTATGGCGTACTCATGTTCCCACACCCTCAATACCTAGAATAGTGCTGAGCAAATGAAGTACTCAATAACTCTGAAAAATGACTAACATTGCAATGAGGCAAGTTTCAAATGAAAAAGAGGAACTTTTGACCAAATGAATCAAAAAATTGAATGGCCTGTTTTCCAAAGAACAACGTTACCTGTTATAGAAGATACCGAAGCCCCCTAGTATTTTGCAAGGAATGTTGTGGCCTGGCCATTTAATGATCAGATGAGTTATTGTGCCTTCTAGGAATTTTTGTAAATCTTTGGCTTTATAATTCTAAGAATAATTTCTAAAGTCATGGAAATAGTAAGATTTGGTTTGTATGATAATTTGCAAAATCCACTCCCAAACAAGTCAGGGCCACAGCCACAGACTTCTGCCTGCAAAGAAATGCTTCGATGCTCCTTGGCTGCTTGGTGAACTCATCCACTTTACACGACTCACCAAAAGGTCCCTGTGTGCTTTTACTGTACCTTGTACTCTGGAGTAGTACCATCATAGATGGTGTGTGTTCTGGGCATTTCAGTTTAAGAGGAATGTAGATAATTTGGGATATGATCATTAAAAACTTCCTTACAGAGAGTAAGGGAGGCTGAAAACCTTGTATTCATTTCTATAAGAAACAATGGGAACTATCTCAAATACTTCCTCTAGAAAAAAGAAAGACAAAGCCAGGTACGGTGCTGCATACTTATAATCCTGGCATTCATGAAGCTGAGGCAGGAAAATCTTGAGTTTGAGGCCAACCTGAGTTATTGAAACTCTGTCTAAAAGAAGAGAGAGAGAAAAGAAAAACAAAAAAGAAAGAAAGACAATGGTGGGAGGGAGCAGCAAAACAAAAGTGTCACCTTCAGGTATTGGAAAGAGTTGTCATACACGTGAGTGAAACCTTGTTATGTGGTATCCAGAAGGCAAGTGTAGGACCACCGGAAGAAATTACAAGGAGGAGGACTTCTGTTTAAGAAAGCACTTTCTCAACCTCTAACTCATGGCGTTTTCCATGATAGGAACACATTGGGTTTTACCTGAGATGGAGGTTTAATGGTTTGAGCTATTCAACAAGAAAATAAGCCCACAAGCCTACAAAGAAGAGCTCCAGGAAGCCATAGGTGGGAGTCCTTCTGAAATGAGGTTAGATTGAATTAGATCAGGAAAGGTAACAAGCCTCATGTTGAGGGCTGACCGGACTGTTTGGTAGTGGCTAACTCAAACAGTGGTGAGAACATTTTGAGGCTGTGTCTATGCTTAGCAAGGAACCGTGAGGGTATTAATGGGCAGTAAGTGCACTGGGTAGGGGAGCAGTGAATGGCTGGGAATCACAGCATCTGAGGATGCTTTCAACTGCTCAGTTGTATGTTTCTCTGTTTTTACATGCTTGTATATTAGGCATCTGTGTCCCACATGCAGTTGTTGACATGAAATTCAATGAAGTGTCTCCAAAACAGGTGTACATTGTTATTCTACAAAGTCAGCATGGAGCCTCCGTTCATGTGCCACAGGGCTTTCAGATCTGTTTTGAGACCTTGGGAAGCTGGCATCGATTCTGTTTGTTTCCTTAGAAGGAACAGTATTGATCTACTGCACCACGAAGCCTGCTCCTGGGTCACTTAGTTCCAACAAGCAATTCTCTTGTCTTCTACAGCCATTTCAAAGTCTCCTGGATACTCTGCTTCTATTTGACTCAGGCTCCAACTAACAGGCTACTTATACTGGCTACCACACTGAACAGCTTTCAGTTAAATCTGTGTCACTGTCCTTTGCCTTCAAAGTCACTGCAATAAGCATCAATATCTATGATGCCAGGAACACCTGGGCATTCAGATGAGACTAGCTTCTCACTTCAGTCTGGTATAGACAAAAGATGAACAGATACACTAACAAAGCTGATGTGTGCAATGCTGGCAAAGGGAAGTGAAATTGGAGCTGAGAGATGGTGGAAGATGGAGGTCAAGCTCTTTTAAGAAGTGAGGTGGGCTGACCATGGCTGCTGGGAGCACTTTGATGAAAGGTTCAGCAGAGGAGGGAGGTGGATCTTGAAGACTGAGTAAAGATCTCTCCTAAAGTAACTAATACAATGTTATACATTAGAAGTCACTTCTAATGACCTGACAAGAGTTCTGAAGACTGGCCAACAAAGTGTGAAATCAAAACCAACTCTAGACAAATTGTGAGCTCAATAAAGTTTGGTATTTCCTTCATCCTGGATTCTCTTCCCCCTATGTGAATACTTCCTCAGACCCAGGAAATAGTACCCTCCTGTAACATAGCCTACTCCAGAACAGAGGGTCCTGAGCTCTTATGGTGTACCTTCTAATTTAGGGTCCTACTTGGCCCTACCTAATCTAAATTCTACAAGAGTTCAAGAATACTACAGCTTCTGCCATCAAAACTATATTCCCTACCATGTTTATAGTAGCATTATTTACAATAGTCAAATGGTGGGAGTATCCCAAGTGTCCATTGATGAATGGATAAACCAAATGTGAATGGAATGTTATTCAATCTTAAAAATGAAGGAAATTCTAGCATATGTTACAACAAGGATGAAACTTAAGGCTAAATGAAATAAACTGGGCAAAAAAAAAAGACAAATATTCCATGATTACACTTAGATGACATACCTAGTTTTGTTAACGCAGAGACAGAAGTAGAATGGTGATTACTAGGGACTAGGACAGTGGTGATGAACCTGTGGCATGTGTGCCAGAGTGGGCTGTTTGTATCACTGAAAGCTCTAAAAGGTTCACCATCATGGACTAGGGGGAGGGGAATGGGGAGTTGTTTATGGGTACAGAGTTCCAGTTTTGCAAGGTGAAAGAGTTCTGGAGAGTGGTTGCACAATGTGAAGGTACTTAGCACTGTTTAACTGTACACTTGTAAGCAGTTAAAATGGTAAATTTTTATGTGTATCTTACCACAACTAGAAAAATTTTAAGTTTATAAGAACATAAACAAAAACAAAATCTGGCACTTTGTCTGGCACTTTGTGCCAGAATTGTGCCTAAACTTCTCGAGGGAGTTGGCTTTCCACTTCTTTCCCAGCATCTGATTCTGTGATCTCTGCCAGAAGAGGCCAGTGCAAAATGGGCGATACCAGACTAAAGTGAAATCCCACCCAGTTAATACACTAGAACTGGAATCTTCTGGAAATATTCCCTTGAAACAAAATAACTTATTTAGTAGCAGGAGCTTTAGAAACTGTTGGAAGCCTATGTAGTTATGGCTATTTGAGCCACCCTTGAACTGAAGCCCTGTGACAGGAAACGTGTTTATCTTCATTCCTGTTTTACCCCGACCCTTGGCACCAGGATGCTTAATATTAGGAGGCACTCAAATGGTTTTATTTCCTCCAATTACAGTGAATGAATAAATTAGTGGGTAAATGAAGCTGATCCCTTTAAATAACACAAAGTAGGCAGTTTTACTCATAGCTACAGTTTGGATGCTGAATGTCCCTGAAAGTGTCATATAGTAAAGGCTTGGTTCTTAGAGTAGCACTATGAGGGGGCAAGGCCCTTAAGACATTAGGGGTGTACCCTGGCACATGATGTAAGCAGCATGCTTTACCATCCTCTCTCCACCTGCTATCTTATTTCTCCACTAGAGGCCCAAAATGGTGGGGTCACCCAATCCAGGACTGAAATCTCCAGAACTATGAGCTAAATAAACTGTTACAGTTTGGATCCAATATGACCCCCAAAAGTCCATTTCATCAAAGGCTTAGTTCCCACTGATATTACTTGAGGAACTACATGGATCACGAGGACTCTAACTTCATCAGATGGATTATTCCATTGATAAGTTCAAAGCACACTGGGTTTACTGGAAGGTGGGACCTAATTGGATGAGGTGGGACTGCTTATTCTCTGGTACTTCCCCCAGCACTCTGCTTCTTGAATACCATCAAGTGAGCACCCCTCCTCCACCAAGCTCTTCTGCTGTGGCTTGTATCTTGATGTCCCCCAAAAGCCTCATGTGCTCGTAGGTGGTGTTTTTGGAGGTGGCTGAGTTAAGGGTGTGTGAATATGGATTAGAGGTATGACAATTAACTACTCAACTGAGGAGGTTAGCATAGGTCTGGATGTGGATAACGGGAAGCTCCACCTTGAGTATGGGTGGCACCGCTCAAATGGCTTGTAGCCTGGATGGGATAAAAGGCAATGGGAGGTTAGCTGCTGCTGTTTTGCTTTTTGCTGCTGCTGCTGCTGCTGCTCCTGCCTCCTTCTTGCTCTGCTATGGACTGTTTCTCTTCAGTAATGCCCCTCTGCCATGCCCTTCTGCCTTGGAGGCAACCAACTATGGACTGAAATTTCAGTGAGACTAAATAACCTATCCTCCTTTAACCTTTGGATGTCAGATATTTTATCTCAGCAACAAGAAAAGTAACTAAGGCACCTTCCAACCTGATGTTTCTGCCTGAGAGCCAGGCTATCATGGAGTAAGACCTGTAAAACCACAAACCAAAACAAATCTTTCCACCTGTAAGTTATATATGTCAGGTATTTTACCCTAGCAACAGAGAAAATGACTAATCTGTAAACCTTTTCTCTTCATAAGTTAATTGCCTCAAGCATTTCATTACAATAGCATAAAGATGATTTATCATGCATCTTATGGGAAATGTCATATTATTTTCTAGCTGAGCACTAAACAAGTTGGTTTTTTCTCTGCCAGCACTCCTTTTGTGGAGGTACTACTTCCCCTCATTCCTTGATATTGAAAGAGTTGTCCATCACTGCATCCTTTCCATCATAGTACTACTTCTTTTGTACCTACTGACTAGCTCAGATGTGGGCATAACACCCAAGTGGAGTTCATGGGAATATTCCCAAGGCATTTCTACATGAATACAGAAGTAGAGGGTCTTTCTCTTTCCTCTTGAAAACCAGCAGCTATTCTCCCCAGCTGAAGAGATATTGATTGAAAATGAAGCACAGAGTTAGAGCCCAGAGTTGGAAACAAAAGAGCATCCTGGCTTCAGTATTTTAATCCCAGGATGTGGCTGTGCTTAAAGCACAGTTCTACCTTAGAACTTTCCAGTTACAGGAGTCAATATATCTTTTTTTCTTTCCTACCTTAAGCCCATTTGAATTGGGTGTAAGGACCTTGCAAAAAAAAAAAAAACGTGACAAATACAAGTGTGTTCATTTCAGTTTGAATGTTTTTCACATTTGTTTCACCTTATGACATTGGTTATTTCTGAGTTCACAAAATGTATTCTACATATTTTGTATGCAATGCACCAAGACTCAGCATAAAAATCTGGAGAGAAAGAATTAGAAAGGCTAGTGTTTGCTCTTAATAAAGGTGAAGGTTTTGGAGAAGGAAATCATTCCATTTAACAAGTACTTTTAAATTATCTGCTATATGCCTGGTGTTTTCACAAGTAATTGCAGTTAATCATCACCAATTCTGAAAAGAAAGTATTTCATGTCTAATTTATAGATAAAATCATTGTTCAGAGAGGTCAAACAATTTGCCTAAAACCATCTAAAGTAGAGCTAGCTTCAAATTTAGCTCTCTGACTAAGGTCTGCATCCTTCCCAGTGAACAATCCTGCCTTTTGGATAGGTGATAAAACAGGTTTCGGAATATAATACAGAAAAGAATTGTTTCATTGATTCATTCAGAAAACACTTCTTCAGTGTTGGCTATTATGAAAATTCTTCTTGAACTGGTATATACTACATAAATGTAAAACATTACCAACATATGCAAGGCACCATTCTAAGCCCTGTAGAAGGAGGCAGATAGAGATGAATAAAACAGACTTTTTCTCAGGGGCATACAATAGAGTAGTCCTAGAAATATTATATGGAGAAGTATGATTAATGGCACAAGAGATGTTCAAAGTGCTGTGAGATTTCTGAGAAGGAAATGTTGGCATCTGATTGAGGGAGCTGGACAGTTTTGTGGAAGAACAATATATTAGGTATGTGCAAATGAATGTACTGATAATGACATATCTGTCCAGGTGCCAATGGGATATTTGGAGAAATATTGTGAGGAATAAAAAAGAAAATGAGGAAGGAAGGAAGGGCAAGGCAGGTGGGAGGAAAAGGTAGGTAAGGAGAAAGGGAAAGAGAGAAGATGGAAGGAAAGGGAAGAAAGAAAAAAGGAAAAGGAGAAAAGAACAGGAGACAAGGAAGGTGGGTACAAAGGATGCCAGCAGGCAGACAGGCAGACAGTTGTGGCATGTTTCTGGAGCTGCAGCCCAAGTATTTGGCCATGGACTAGAAATGCTCTAACCTTTCTCCTCAGGGACATTCTATTAGGGGGAAATATCTTCTGCATAATTCTGGCACTCATCTATTCTACTTGTCACTTCGAAGTAGATCAAATTATGTAATTCAGTGTCCCTCACATCCTAGAACAGAAAGAAGCTAGTAACGGTGAGATTCCAAAGATTTTTAATTTGAGTGGGATCAAGAATCACGTGTAGAACTTGCTAAACTGCAGACCTGCAAGCTCCAAAGATTCATTTCCAATCACACTGTTTTGAGTCCAGAGAATGTTAAAGCCACCCAGGTGACTATGAAGCTGGTACCCTGAGGACCTCACTTCAAGAAACATTGTATCCTAGCCCAAGCATTTCTCAGTTTAAAGAACCAGTAGATTCCTGGAGAGGTCAAAAGACTTGTTCAAGGTCACACAGCTAATTAATGAAAGATCTAGTCCCACAACTCAGGTCCATGGGATCTAAGTCCATTGTTTTTATTCCACTAACCCCAGCTCATTTTTTCCCAAATATTGGTCTCCCCAAATATAGGAAAGTATATATACCCTTGCCTTCTAGATATGTCCTTATGGACCATGATCTGACACAACTCTGTGTTGTCTCAGAATACAGGACTTCAAAACTGGCTTCTCTCAGGTTCTAGTGTAAACTCTCAGGTGGTTAGAACCAATTAAATATTTGCTGGCTTAGTAAATCTCTATCTGGTGTTTTGAAAAAGGGAAGAGAGAGAGGGAGAGAGAGAAAGAGAGAAATAGAGAGAGAGGTTCCAGTGAACCTTGCAGATAAAAGCATAAAATTCAACTATCTTCTTGAGGCATATCTTTCTCATATGGCTGCCTTGATTCAGGCTAAATTAATGAGTATGCACTGAGCACCTATCATTTGCAAAGCCTGTATTCTGTGCTTGGGTACTGCAACATAAAAGTCAGCTTTTTCTGTTTTGATGAATGACACTACATGACAAACTGTAGAGCTGAAGAAGGAAAATACCTATTTGGGGTGTATCAGTCAGGGTTTGCTAGAGAAACAGATGTAACACACGATATACAAATACATAAAAAATTACATGATTGGCTTACCATGGTCAGCCACAATGTCAGATGAGGGAGCACACAGTGGGTATCTGCACACTGAAGGCTGAAGGGTCCAGCCCAAGGGCTGGAGCTTACTGCAGTGTCCTGTGCAAGTCCATATCAGGAGGCCGATGAGTCTGCGAGAGAACTCTGAAGAGCCTATAACAAAGGCTGAAGATTCCCAGGTGGAAGCTGAACAGTCTGTGCCAGAAACCAGGGAATGATGTCCAAACTGAAAGTGAAGACTAGAACTCCTCCAAAGAACCAGCAATCAGTCCCTCCTCGTTTGCCTTTTATTGTATGCAGGCTACTCCCGTGGGGTCGGCTACTCACACCATCTGCATGCCCTGCTCTTGCACAGGCTAAGAATGTGATAAACTAAGGATCCTGGCCTCCTGCTGAATCACTTAGTTAAATTTACGACCTTCTCAAATTAACACAATGAACAATATGCTAGAATGGTAACAGCTTGTCCTCTACACCCCAGGATGTAGAGTTGCTGAATCCTTTAGTTCAACTTCTAGACTTCTCAGGTTGACACAATGTATAAACCATAACAATCCATCCCTTGTCAACTTGGCCACCAGATACATTTCTTTAAACCAGTTTCCAGATACAAGACTTGCTTATAATTACGCCTAACATGTTATAACTATACTGCAAACAAATGGAAATGTACTAATTCCCTCACCAGAACAGGTGAGTTTTCCTTGGTTGATGCTTATTCTTACCATTGCACAACTTGAACATTATAATACAGCTTAACAATCCGTAAGAATCAGTGTTAAGTCTATCAACATTATATTGCATTAGAACCATATTAGGAGAGAAATAGTACAATTACAATCCTTTTTTCTGTAGCTGATCACAGGGTCTTAGGTTGTATTTGTAACTACCTTCTTCTGCTACCTATTCTGTATTCCCTTGACCTTCAGCAAGCACCTCAGCAGATCTTGGTTCTTTCCCTGGTGGAGTGACTCATACCTTCATTCCTGAAGGCTCTGGACCATTTGTCATTCTGCCTATATTAGGTTGTTGTAGTTTCCTGTTGACTTAATAATAGGGCATGGTAATACTAAGAGGCACCCTAAAGGATCTCCTGCATGCCATGTATATTCTTTCTTTCCTCCATTGTGGAGTGGTAGTCCAATTTCACCTTGACAGTCTGGGTCAATTACCCCTGACAACACTGTGACTCCCTGTTTAGCTTGTTTCCTCAGAGGCATGAGGAGACCAAAATGACCAGGGGGAAGTCTTAGCTTCCAGATCAATGGTATCATTGTTGTGCTTCCTGGTATAAGCCTTCTCTGCTTTGGAACCAAAACTTCCAAGCCAGCAGAAGATAAGGTCATGGGGACAGGAAGCAAAAATTTTGCTAGTGAATCACTAGGAGTAATGGTGAGTAGTACCATTCCTACTTTACTGCTTGATTCCTGGACCCATGAATCCCTGCTGTGGGAGACAGAGTATCACATAGTGGACGCTGGTTCAAAGCATATATGGCCTTTTGAAGTACGTTACCCCAGCCCTGAAAGCTATTACCATCTAGCTGGAGCTTTAACTGTGTCTTCAAAAGACCATTCCACCTTTCTGTCAATCCAGCTGCTTCTGGATGGTGAGGAACACGGTAAGACCACTGAATTCCATGAGCATGAGCCCATTGCCTCACTTCTTTGATGCAAAATATGTTTCTTGGTCAGAGGCAGTGCTCTGTGGAATTCCATGGTGGTGGGTAAGGCATTCTGTGAGTCCATGGATGATAGTTTTGACAGAAGCCTTATGTTCAGTAAAGTCAAATCCATATCCAGAATATGTTTCTATGCCAACAAGGACAAAGTGCTATCCCTTCCATGATGGAAGTAGCCCAATATAATCAACCTACTACCAGGTCACAGGTTGATCACTCCAGGAAATGGTGCCATACTTGAGACTCAGTGTTGGCCTCTTCTGCTGGCATATTGGGCATTCAGTAGTGGCTGTAGCCAGATCAGCCTTGGTGAGTGGGAGTCCACATTGCTGAGTCCATGCATAACCTTCATCCCTACCACCATGGCCACTCTGTTCATGAGCCCATTGGGCAGTGACTGGGATGGCCAAAGAAGAAGGTTGGCCACTATCCATAGAACGAGTCCTCTTATGTACTTGATTATTAAAGTCTTCTTCTGCTGATGTCAACTTTTGGTGAGTATTTATATGAGAAACAAATATTTTTACACCCTCTTCCCACATGGAGAGGTCTACCCACACATCTCTGCCCCAAATATCTTTGTCACTAATTTTCCAGTTGTGTTCTATCCAAGTTCCTGACCATCCAGCCAGACCACTGGCTATGGCCCATGAATCAGTATACAGTTGCATGTCTGGCCATTTCTCTTGCCAGGCAAAATGTATACTAAGTTCACTGCCTGAAATTCCACCCACAGGAATGATTTCTCTTCACCATTGTCCTTCAGGGATGTCCCAGATTTGGGTTATAATGCTGCAGCTGTCCACTTGTGGGTGGTGCCTGCATAACATGCATAAACTTCCATAAACCAGGCCCCAGCCTTATTCTATGAGAGCTGATCATATGGTACAGTCCTAAAGGCCATAGGTGCATGCTGGGAAACAGGAGGCAGTATAGTAGGTGCAGGAGCCATAGACATCTGGGCAACTTCTTCATACAGTTTACTTGTACTTTCTGGACCTGCTCTGGCTTGATCCTGAATATACCATTTCCATTTAATGATGGACTATTGCTGTGCACATTCAACCTTATGACTTGGTGGATCAGGTAATACCAAGGCCATAATAGGCAACTCAGGCCGCATGGTGACCTGGTGTCCCATGGTCAAGTACTCAGTTTCCACTACGGCCCAGTAGTAGGCCAAGAACTGTTTTTTAAAGGGAGAGTAGTTGTCTGCAGATGGTGGCAGAGCCTTGCTCCAAAAGCCTAAAGGCCTCTGCTGCAATTCACCTATGGGGGTCTGACAGAGACCCCAAACAGCATCTCTACCTGCTACTGACACTTCAAGTACCATTGTATCTGCTGGATCATACGGCACCAGGGGCAGAACAGCCTGCACAGTGGCCTGGACCTGTTGCAGAGTCTTTTCTTATTCTGAGCCCCACTCAAAGCAAGCAGCTTTCCAAGACACTTGGTAAATGGACTGGAGCAAGACACCTCTGTGAGGGATGTGTTGCCTCCAAAATCCAAATAGTTCCACTAGGCATTGTGCCTCTTTTTTGGTTGTATGGGAAGCCAGATGCAACAATTTATCTTTTACTTTAGAAAGAATATCTCTACATGCTCCACACCACTGAGGCAGAAGAACCTTCACTTGAGGCAGAAGGACCTTGAATTTTTGTTGGATTTATTTTCCATCCTCTGGCTCTCAACTGCTGTACCAAAAAATTCAGAGTGACTGCTACCTCCTGCTCACTAGGCCCAATCAGCATAACATCATCAGTGTAATGGACCAGTGCGATATCACATGTAAGAGAAAGGTGATCAAGATCCCCACAAACTAAATTGTGACACAGGACTGGCAAGTTAATATAACCATGAGGCAAGAGAGTGAAGGTATATTGCTGGCCTTGCCAGCTGAAATCAAATTGTTTCTCATAGTCCTTATGAATAGGTATGGAGAAGAAGGCATTTGCCAAATCAATAGCTGCATACCAAGTATTAGGAGCTGTGTTAATCAATTCAAGCAAGAAAACCATACCTGGTACTGCAACTGCAATTGGAGTTACCACTTGATTCAGTTTATGGTAATCTACTGTCATTCTCCAAGACCCATATGTCTTTTTTTTTTTTTTTTTTTTTTGCGGTACTGGGGATTGAACTCACAACCTTGCACCTGCCAGGGCAGGCGTGTAAGCCGCTGAGCCAAACTCCCAGCCCTGGTTTTTTGAGGCAGGGTCGCACTGTGTAGCTCAGGCCGGCCTTGTGCTCGCATTGTAGCCCAGGCCGGCCTCGAACTCACAACGCTCCTCCTACCTCAGCCTCCCGAGTGCTGGGATTAAAGGCGTGCGCCACCACGCCCGGCTCCCATATGTCTTTTGCGCACCCCAAATGGGAGATTAAAAGGAGATGTGATGGGAACCACCAACTGTGCATCCTTCAAATCCTTGATGGTGGTACTAATCTCTGGAACCTTCCAGGAATGCAATACTGTTTCTGGTTTACTATTTTACTAGGCAAAGCCAACTCTAATGGCTTCCATTTGGCCTTCCCAACCATAATAACTCTCACACAACAGGTTAGAGAACCAACGGGAGAATTCTGCCAAGTACTAAGTACATCTATCCCAATTATGCATTCTGAAACAGGAGAAATGACTACAGGATGAATTTGAGGACCTATTAGACCTACTGTGAATCAGACCTTTGCTAAAACCCCATTGATTACCTGACCTCCACAGGTCCCTTCCCTTATTGGAGGGACATAATGATGTTTTGTACCCCCTAGAATCAGTGTTAGTTCAGAACCAGTGTCTAGTAGTCCCTGAAATGTCTGGTCATTGCCCTTACTCCATCTTACAGTTACTCAGGCAAAAGGCTTCAGGTCACTTTGGGGAAGAATGGGAGAAAGACTGACTGTATCAATTTTTGGCATATCAAGATCCTTCTCCCAAGGGCACCTGGCCTCCCCTTCATTCAAGGGGTCCTGGGTCTGTAAACTGGCTCAAATCCTGAAACCATTGAGGGGTTGGGATTCCTTATTACCCTGAGAGGAAGTAGGCTTCTGTTCATCTGCCCTTAAATTTTTTCAATTATATGAATCTAGTAAAAATTTTATAGGCATCCTATCTACTTCACTTTTGGGAACACCATAGCTAATTAGCCAGTACCATAGGTCTACGCATGTCAGATTATTCTAGTAATTATTCTGCTTCTGCAGATTAGGCCAATGTGAGGATTCAGATATTGAAGATGGACTTGCAGTTGGTGACCAGGAAAAGAAAGATGTCTCAAAAAATAGCAAGGGACCATAAGAAGTCAATCCAGCAGCTGCTAGATGAGACAAAGAAGAATAACTTAAGGTTAATTGGAGTCAGTGAACAAGGAGATACCACAAGTGACATTTAAAAAATGTTCACAGACATCATGACAGAAAACTTATTTTATACCATAGGTCTATACAAATAAATAAAATCGGTTTTGCTTTTTGTGTGTTTGGTATAGCATAGCCATGATTCTTGTACTTTCTTATCTGTTCTTGGCATAATTGCACTTTTTCTGAAATTATGTTTTTAAGATTGGCTTTTATTTAAAGTGAATTTTAGTCATAAGTGCAAAAAAGTCTCAGTTGATGCTGTCTTTCCAAATGATCGTAATTACCTTAGTGTTATAAAAACAATTATTGATTCTTTATTGGAAGCAATGGTATTGTTATTTCATAGTTCCATATAAAAGCAACTGATGAATTTTTGTGTACTTTCAGATGAAATGATTACAATGCAAAAGGGACAAAATATAGTAATTGGGGGCTGATTTAAATTCAGCTCTGTCTAAAATGTCTTTCTGTATCCCTCAGCCACATCAGTCTTTAAATTGTGAGATAGTTCTTAGAAGAAAAAGTGCTCTGACATTTAAACAGACAATCATAACCTAAGGTAACCGAATCATCTAAGAACTGGTTTGTTTTCCTACCATTCCGAGTTACTCCTTAAAACATGGAATGAAATGTTAATAAAGACTAAAAAGGAAAAAAAGAAAACTTTCCTGATAGAGAAAAAGAATTTGATACACAGATAAATGAGACATATAAACTCCAATTAGCAATGATCAAAAAAAAAAAAAAAAACTACAGCCATATCATACACAAGATTCCAGAAATTCAGCACAAGAATAAAATCCTAAAAGCTGTTAGAGAAAAGAAACAAATCACTTATAAAGGAAAGATCATCAGAATTACAGCTGACTTCTCAGCACAAACTGTCAAGTCAAGGAGAGCTTGGAGTGAAGTGCTGCAAGTTTGGAAGGAAAACAACTTTCAAACCAGGTTGATGTACCCCACAAAACTATCTTTCAAAATTGATGGAGAAATAAGATACTTCCATGACAAAGAACATCTGAGGAAATTTATGACCCCTAAACCAGCACTCCAAAATGTTCTGAAGGACATTCTAGAAAGAGATAATAAGGACTACAAATCCATGAACCCCAACAGAAGGAATCCACCAAGGAAGGCAAACAGTTAGAGGAAGGGAAAAAAAAAAAGAGGAGAGCTAACAACAGGAAAATAACATGACAAGGGTAAGTCAACACATTTCAGTTATAACCATCAAAGTTTATGGCTTCAATTCACCTGTCAAAAGACACAAACTGGCAGAATGGATCAAGAAGCAAGACCCAACAATATGCTACATACAAGAAACACATTTATTCAAAAAGAAATTCATACACTGAAAGTCAAAGGATAGAAAACAATACTCCATGTGACAGGAACCCAGAAAAAAGCAGGAGTAGTTATTCTATTTGCAGACAAAGTGAATTTCAAGCCAAGACTGATTAAGAGAGATAAACAGGGTCACTACATCCTTGTAAAGGAAACAATCCAAGAGGAAGAGGTAACAATCATAAATATATATGCAACAAATACCAGCACACCCAACTATATAAAGCAATTACTAATGGACATGAAAAATCAAATAAGCCCTAATGCAATTGTATTGGGAAGCTTCAATACCCCACTGTCACAAAAAGACAGATCAGCTAGACAAAAAAATCAGTAATGAAATGGTAGAACTAAATCAAACTTTTGAGCAAATGGACCTAGTAGGTATCTATAGAGTGTTCCACCTCACAACATCAGAATACACATTCTTCTCGGCTACACATGGGACATTCTCCAAAACAGATCATATACTGGCTCATAGAACATGCTTAAGTAAATGCAAAGGAAATGAAATTTTCCCATGCATGCTATCAGACCACAGTGCTATGAAATTGGAAATCCATGCCAAAGGAAACAACAAGAACTTCATAAACACGTGGAAATTAAATAGCACCCTACTGAACAACCAATGGGTCACAGATGAAATTAAAGAATAAATTAGACAGTTTTTACAGTCGAATGATGGTAATGACAATACAACACACCAGAACTTGTGGAGCACAATGACAGCAATCTTAAGAGGGAAATTTATAGCTGTAAATGCCCATATCAGGAAGACAGAGTAAGCATATATAAACAACTTAATATTGAACCTCAAACTTCTAGAAAAAGAAGAGCAGGCTAACTCAAAAGCTTGTACAAGGAAGGAAATTATAAGATCAGAGCAGAAATTAACACATTGGAGACTAAAAAACCAATACAAACAATCAATGAATCAAAGAGTTGATTCTTTTAAAGATTAAATAAAACTGACAAACCCTTACCCAACCTCATCAAAAAAAGGAAACAAAAGACTCAAATCCATGCAATTAGGAAAGAAAAGGGCAAAATCCCAACAGACCCTGCAGAAATCCAGAAAATCATACCTACTTTGAAAACTCGTATTCTTTTTTTTCTTTTTTTCCTTTTTTTTTTTTTTTTTTTTTTTTTTTTTTTTTTTTTGCAGCACTGGGTATCGAACTCACAGCCTCGCACCTGCCAGACAGTCGCTTAAGCTGCTGAGCCAAACTCCCAGCCCCGGTTTTTTTGAAGCAGGGTCACATGTTGTAGCCCAGGCCGGCCTCGAACTCACAACACTCCGGCTACCTCAGCCTCCCAAGTGCTGGGATTAAAGGCATGCGCCACCATTCCTGGCTTGAAAACTTGTATTCTAATGAAATGGAAAATACGGAAGAAATGGACAGATTCCTAGATACATATGAATTACCAAAGTGGAATCGAGAAGATACAAAAATCCTAAATAACCTAATATCAACATATTAAAGACCTATCAACAAAGAAAAGCCCAGACCCCGACAGATTCACTGCTGAATTCCACAAGAAATTTGGAGAAGACCTAATACCACTACTTTTCAAACTCTCTAATGAAATTGAACAGGAAATAATACTTTCTAATTCATTCCTGGGTGTAAGCATTACCCTGATACCAAAACCAGAGGAGGACCCAATTAAGAAAGAGAATTACAGGCCAATCTCCCTAATGAACATGGATGCAAAGATCCTCAATAAGATACTTACAAACAGACTGCAGTAAATCGTCAAGAAGATTGTACACCATGATCAAGTGGCTTTCATCCCAGGGATGCAGGGATGGTTTAACATACATAAATTCATAAATGTAATACACCATATTAACAGAGCCAAGGACAAAAATCATAGGATCATCTCAAAAGATGCAGAAAAAGCTTTTGACAAAGTCTAGCACCCATTCATGATAAAAACCCTACAAAAAATTGGAACAGATGGTCTTTATCTCACTCTGATAAAAGCTATCTGTGACAAACCAACAGCCAACATCATACTAAATGGAGAAAAACTGAAAGCTTTCACTATAAAATCAGGAACAAGACAAAGATGTCCACTGTCTCCACTCTTATTCAACACAGTCCTGGAAACTTTAGCTGGAGCAATTAGACAAGAGAAATAAAAGGAATAAAGATAGGAAAGGAAGAAGTTAAACTATCATTATTTGCAGATGACATGATACTCTACTTAGAAGACCCCCAAAACTCCATTGAAAGATTTCTAGATGTAATAACAAAATTCAGTAGCGTAGCTGGATACAGAGTCAGCATTCAAAAATTAATAGCATTCCTGTACACAAACAACAAACTCACTGAGAGAGAAATATGGGAAACCACACCCTTCACAATAGCATCCTAAAAAAATGAAATACTTAGGAATCAATCTAACAAAGGAAGTAAAAATTCTATACATTGAAAAGTATAGTACTCTGAAAAAAAGAAATTGAAGGGGATTTCAGAAAATGGAAAAACATTCCTTGTTCATGGGTAGGAAGAACAAACATTGTGAAAATGGCCATTCTCAAAAAATTGTCATACAGATTTAATGCAATCCCAACCAAAATACCACTTGCATACCTCACAGAATTAGAGAAAACAATCCTAAAATTCATCTGAAACCAGAAGAGACCTAGAATAGCAAAGGCAATCCTGGGCAACAAAGATGAGACAGGGGCAACACAATCCCTGACTCGAAATTATACTATAAAGCTACTGGCATAAAAACAGTGTGTACTGGCAAAAAAACAAAAACAAAAAAAAAACAGATCTGAAGATCAGTGGAACAGATTAGAAGCTGCGGAATTAACTCCAGACACACTAAACCACCTTGTCATTAACACAGGTGCCAAACACATTCACTGGAAGAAAGATAGCCTCTTTAATAGATGGTGCTGGAAAAACTGGCTCCACACATGCCAAAGATTAAAACTGGGCCCATATCTTTCACCATACACTAAGTTAAAATCAGAATGGATAAAAGATCTTAATATTAAAACAGAAACATTAAATCTGCTGGAAGATAGAGGAGGTAAAACTCTTGAAGACATTTGTGTGGGCAAAGACTTAATGAGAAAAAAAACCCAATTAAACAGGAACTATCACAAAGAATCAACAACTGAGACCTCACCATATTGCACAGCAAGAGAAACCAGGAACAGAGTGAAAAGACAACCCACAACGTGGGAGAAAAATGTTTGCCACTTGTACCTTAGACTACTATCAAGAACATATAAAGAACACAAAAATATCAGTCCTCTCAGATTTAAAGACCCAATCCAAAAATAGATATCTGAGATGAATACACACTTTTCAGATGAAGAAATACAAACAGCAAATAAATACGTGAAAAAATGTTCAAACATCACTGGTCATTTGAGAGATGCAAATTAAAACAACACTGAGATTCCACCTCACCCCAGAAAGAATAGCAACTATCAAGAAACCAAGCAATAACAAATGCTGGAGGGGCTTGGGGAAAAAGTAATTCTTCTCTACTGTTGGTGGAAATGCAGACTGGTGCAACCACTGTGAAAATCAATGTGGAGATCCTCAAAAAACTAGAACTAGAGGTTCCATTCAACCCAGCTATTCCCCTTCTGGGTATCTTCCCAAAAGAATTAAAAACATCATACCACAGTGATATATGTGCACCCATGTTTATAGCAGCACAGTTTGTAGTAGCCAGATCTTGGAAACAACCTGAATGCCCATTGACTGAGAAATGGATAAAAAAGATTACTCCACTTCTGCTGTTCATTATGGTACATTCAGGGACCTTGTCTTTGGTGATTGAGTGCTGCCACTTGACCTCTGCCACTCTGGGATCTAATCAAACCTATTGCCCTTAAATGTCCTAACTGAGTAACTACAGTGCCCACTGTAAGGTCTGGCATACAGAGAAGGGCAATAACAGGGCTCTTCAGGGATGCTGGTGCTCCCCTCATGAATCTGTTTCTCAAGGCACTGGTGGAGGGTATGTTTTCTGGATCATCACAGTATGGAAGATTAGGTTTAAATTGACAGATCCACTCCAGCATTCCCATTTCTGTAAGCCTCTGAATTCCCTCATCAGTAGTAAACCATGGAATATCAGGCATCTCTGACTCATTCACAGCGGGCCATCTTTTGAGCCATACTTCTGCCAACCAGTCAAATAAACTATTTATACCCATCTTCACTCGATGAGCTGCAACATTAAATTCAGAATCTCTGCTTAATGGGCCCATGTCAACAAACTCAGCCTGATTCAGGTGTATATTTTTTCCACCATTATCCTACACTTGTAAAATCCATTCCCAAGCCTGCTCATTAGGCCTCTACTTACAAGAGTTAGAAAACTCAAGTTCTTTGGGAGAATAGTGGACCTCCTTATAGGTCACACTACGTACCTCACCCTTAGGAGCCTTCTTTGATTTGAACCTTGTTATAGCTCTAGAGGCAAAAATGGGTGATAAGGGTGGGTCTTGAGGCGTGTCAGCATTATCTTGCATGATAAATACAGGATTAGTTTCCCCAGGCATACTGGAGGATGCCAACATCACAGGGGTGAAAGTGATAATACCTCTGTCACAGTGGGTGGAGAAATCTCTTCCTCTGACAAAATAATCTCATCAGCATCTAGAAACTCAACATCCTCAGCTTCCTCAGGGTCCTCCCACATGTCCAGTTTACGGGATCCCATTCCTTTCTGATCAGTGCCCTCATCTTTGCTTCAGATACTCTTCGAGGCTGAGCATTAAACTTATGTTGCAGTTCAGTCGATCGACTTATGAGGGACTGTGTCTGGGTTTCTGCAATCTCAGTCTTGTGGTTAAAGGAGAGGAGATTTTCTTTCAGGACACACTGAGAAAATTTTAGATTTATTATATGTGTCTGGAGCTGTCTTCGAGCTCCTTATTTTCCTTTATCAATTTGTCCTCACCACCAGAAGACTTTAGACTTCATATGGATGTTTTAACTCATCATTTCCTTTCAGTAATTTGTACAGGGATGCTAAGATCAACCATCCAGCATCATTATATTTCCTACTCTTCCAAAGAAATTTAACATTGTCCTAGACAGAGTCATTAAATTTCTGACATCTCACAAGTGGTGAATTAGGATAATCAAATGAATCTACATGGCGTGTTAGGTTAAACAGTTCATGCCAAGGATTATCAGTGTACCCCACAGAAGTAGAAGGAGAGACCATGGTGTCCTTGAGTCTCATCAAATTACAGAGCCAACACCAGGAATCCCCAAAGCTATTAAAGAATGCCATCATTATAAGGAGGTTGTCTTAAAGGATGAACAGGAATTTAACAGGTAAAATGTGAAGGAAAGGTGACTCAGGTGGGTTCAGCCCATTGTGGTGCAGTGTGGGAGAAACGGTAAATAGTTCAGTTTGGCTGTAGCTTGAGCACCAACGAGAGAGTAGTAGGATTATCAGACCATAAAGAGAACGAAAAGGCCTTATATTGGGAGCACATGAATTTAGGTTGGAAAGTTTGGAAGCACACTGAGAAATCACTGAAAAAGTTTGATTGTTTCTGATAAACATGTTGTGGAAGGTGGGCAGAGCTATTACAGTGTGACACAGGAAGAGTCCCCCAAAATGGTCAGTTTATGAAAGGGGTACTGAAGGTCAAATGCAGCCAGAGGCAACGGTCATGTCAGACGATCAAGGACATGGCAACTGTTTGGCTGTGGATTTTTAAAAAATGATACGAAAAATCTGAAGTTTCAAATCTGAGCAACTGAATAATCAGATATAAGGAAATAGGGAGGTAAAGTTGATTTGGCTTGGGTAGAGATTGTGAAAATTTTAGTGTTAAATACGCTAAGGTTCAAGCTTCATGAATTGTTCAAATATAGCCTCTCAGCAAAAAGCTAGCAGAGCTGGAGTTAAAGGTGAGGAGACAGATGTTAGCTAAGGGAATAGAGGTATAGCTGCATAGATGTGATTATAGAAGCTACTGGAATGGATGAGAACAATGAGATATAGAAAAGGAAGAACTATGAAGAAGGCTATAATGGTTTATATATGAATTGCAAACAACATAAATACCTATACATTACAGTTTAAATGCAAAATTTATTCTTTCATGTAACAGAAAAGTTCAGTGAGGAGGCTTTCAGGCATGGTTCAATTATGGTGCTGGATCCATTGCATATCAGTTATCTAAAGTGTACTCTAGTCTGTGTTTTGCTTCATTTTTATACTGGATTCCCCAAAGGTTGTAAAATGATATAAGTAGCAATTATGCATACATGCTCTATCACATACCCAAGAGGAGAAAAAGAACTAGTTTCTCTTAACTGACAAACAAAAGAGAATTTTTCTGTAACTGGGTCACCAGAGGTGATCAGCAAATGTGACATATTGGTTGCTCTGTTTTGGTGTTCCCTGAGGCATCACTATGGTAGGAGGAATGGGCTTATACTAATAGGCTTAGACCAGTCATGACTACCACTGAAGGTGGAGATAGGATCTGTTCACCCAGTTCTCCTGGTTGCTACATGATGTGAGGTAGAGATAAATTAAAATTCACTAAAAAGTCCTAGAGCAGGCTATTATTGTGGTACATTATTGGAGGATAGGTAGAGCCCTATGGAAATTGCACTGCCATGGCAACCCAGACAAGAGAATATTTCAATGGGTCCATGACAGCCAACAAAGTGGTAGAGATGATCATGGATAAAGGGTCACTTGTTTGGGTGAATAAGAACGTTAACAGTGGCCTCGAGTTGGTAGGCTTATTTGGATGTGGGTCATAAATGAAAGAAAGCAAAAGACAGAGAAAGAAATAGAAAATGAGAAGGAGGCAAGTAGTCTATTCTTTCAGAAAAATAGTGATAGAAAAAAGTGGTTCAGGGCTAGAGGAGGAAATTTCTTGTTCTTTTTTCAGGAGGTTGTTTGTTTGTTTGTTTGTTTTTTGAGACAGCGTCTCACTATGTAACTCACGCTGTCCTTGAACTCACTATGTAGCCCAGGTTGACCTCAAAATTGCAGTGATTTCCTTGCTCAGCCTCTGACATGCTAGGATTATGGGTGTATGCCACGCCATCCAACATCTTATTGCTTTCAGGGAAAAGAACACTTGAGGATATGTGCAGGCTATGGGTAAAAAGGATCTGGATACAGATCCAAAAAGGAAAGGATACAGAATTACAGGTGGAACATGCCTGTAATTCCAGCACTCTGGAGGATGAGGTGAAAGGATCGCCATGAGTTGGAGGCCAGCCTGGGCTACATAGTAAGTTCAAGACCAACCTGATCTACATAACAAGACCTTATCTTAAAAATAAAACAAAACAAAACAACCTGAATTGCATAATGAGACTCTTTCTCAAAAAAAAAAGAAAGAAAGAAAAAGAAAAAGAAAGAAAAGAAAAGAAAAGACAACAAAAAGCAGAAGAAGGAAAGAGGAAAGATGTAGAAAGGGCAAAATAACTGATGTAGCATTGGAGGAAATGAGGTTAAGTTCACAGGCAGTGACCTCTGGTTTTTTGTTTGCTTGCTTTTGTTTTTGTTAAGAGTATCAGTTTTACTTAGAATATCGAAGTACAAAAAATGAAAATTTATGTACCTACAACTGCTAAAAAGTTAAAATCCATTAAGATGTTCTGTGAATGCTAATACAAATATCCCCTGACACATGGATTATCAGACTTTTTGTATACTTAACATTAAAATGTTCATAGTTATTATCTTAAGAAAGCTAATAAAAATTATTCAACTAATTTTTCCCTCAAAGATAGAGTTTTAAACAAGTACGCAAGATAGACTAATGGAAATGCAGGTCTAAAGACCCAGATGTTTTAAGCTTTGAAGGTACTGTGTTTCATCACAGTAATACATCAGCCACAATAAAGCATCCTGAAGCAGAAAAGTGGTTATCACATTATATTATTTGACACAGAAACTTAGGACACTACTTATCAATTGTGTAAAAAATTAGCTCTATAAAACTCTTGAGTGGCTAGAGTTTAGCTACAATCTATTCCAAAATATATCCTCCCATTTTTTTTGTTTAGTGTACAGCAAAAAAGGCTCATTTTGGAATATAAATAATATGAAGGTGTTCTGCATTTTCAATGGCACTAAGTCTTGCTCTTTGGTGTAATGCATGCAAAATGACAAGAACCTGGCAGCAGGAGAAGACATCTAGATTTATCGCAAAATAGCAACTTAGAGATTTCTAACAACAGTGAATATGTAAGTAGTATCATCCACTCTGGATTATGTATTGACCTTATACTTGAAAATATTTTACCATAAACGTCAGTAACTGTGTCCATCTGCCAGATATATAGATTCAGTGGTGACGAATAAAAACAGTGAGAAAATCAAAGCATACTCATAACAGTTTACTCTTGCTTATGATGGCCTCCTGCACTCTGGAACTCCTGTATTACATACAATTGGAGTTCTTGGGGCCCTTGTCCTTCTTCATGCCGATGCCTGATGCCAGAAAAGACTGGTTCTAGAGTATCTCAGAGGCAGCCTTCTTTTTAGAGAAAGCATTATTTCTTCTTCTAAAAGTCTTCTCTTTTCTTCAAGCTTTATTCTCTCTTCTTGGTGAACAATGGCTTCTTTCTCCTTTACTCACTGTGCAAACATCTGCTTAATTTCCTCTTCCTTCCTCTGATGCTCACCAAGGAATTCGGGCCTTTTGGCTTCATAGATCTCTTGAAGACTGATGGGCTTGCTCGCAGGGCCTGCATCTGTAAAGTCCATCTCCTCCAGCTTACTACGCAGATACAGTTCATAGTGCCTGGCCTATGTCTGCTCCCATGGGTCCCTCATGTTCTTGCAGATGATCATTTCCTGTAGCTTCACAAAGTCACAGTGGTTTTCACTCTCCACTTGTACAATACCCCAAGGGTACTGGTGAGGTTTGATCATCTTATTTCCAACTTTTAACCCATCCATACTTCCCACAATGGCAAATGGCAAATGTTCATTCATTGCAGCACTGATTCAGGTGATGGTCTCACATTCGGCTGGGAGCTGGTGTGTCTGGACACCATTACTGACCAGCTCACTTATGAGTTTCACATTAAACTTCTGTAATTCAGTTTTAGGAGTTGTGCCTGCTTTGGCAATCATGGATATAATGTTCACCTTGATGTGCAGGTTCTTCATGGTTAAGAGATCGAATGTCTTCAGAGAGTGGCCTGTGGGGAGATGAAGCAGAGGCAGACTTGAATGCGAGAATCTTGGTAGTTGAGGAGACAGTGCTTGATCGTCAATTCTTCTCAGAGATAGGCCTCAAACTGAGCATTTATGTAGTCAATTATGGGTTGGTAGCTTTCTTCTTTAATTGCTTGGTCATCAAATCCCACTGTATTCACTATAGTCAATTTTAAACGAATACTACTTTCCTGCAATTCATATGTCTGAGCTTTAAGTTTGATGTCGGGGCAAAAATGTGAGCATTTATCTTCTTCAAAATTAGTATTAAACAATGTATTAATCAGTGTTGATTTTCCAATTCCAGTCTCTCCTGCACAGAGAATGTTGAGGCAGAAGTCTTGCAGAATAAATCTATTGACAAGCTGATCAGGCAAACTCTTAACACCAACACAGCCACACATAGTCAAGGAACAAACAGTCTCTTTTTTCAATTACTGGGAGAAAAGGATGGCAGTCTTGTGGTCAAATTCAGATTTATCAAAACTGTGGGAACTCTCTGTTCACCACTGGATATTTGTGAGGGCATGGATGCAAGTTTGGTAGCCATCTGAGACTGAAACAGCCTGCACCACACGTCATGGGTGGCAGCCATGGCCGAGCTGGTGGGCAGCGAGCAGTGGTCTCACCTGACCTGGCCAGAGCACGTCCTGGGGCAGGGGTAGGGGGTAGGTGAATGGAGGGTGGCAGGAAGGCAGGTGGGGGCCTCGGCAGGGTGGCTATTAGTGTGTTCTGTTTTTTTTAATTGAGTTTATTGGTATAATTTAGATATACATAGTGATCACAGTCATCATGGGGAATTCATACCTATACATGATATATCTTGATTCTTCTTTTTTCTCATTCCCCTCTCCTCCCTT
This sequence comes from Dasyprocta punctata, assembly GCA_004363535.1. Classification (NCBI taxonomy): domain Eukaryota; kingdom Metazoa; phylum Chordata; class Mammalia; order Rodentia; family Dasyproctidae; genus Dasyprocta; species Dasyprocta punctata. The sequence goes on along the minus strand of RJWM01003851.1, from coordinate 12,480 downwards.
CAACCCCTCTTTCCCTCCTTATTTACAAAACTTTCTTTCCATTTTATCCTTCTATTCTCATTTTCCCTTTTCCTTTTCCTTTCCCCCTCCCTCCTCCCTGGTTCCCATTTCCTTTTGAACAAGTTCTTCCTATTTCACAATTTCTATTATATATTTTGGTTCTTAAACTTTAAGTTTCTCACACCAGAGAGACAATATGATACTTATACATGTGTATCTGATTTAACAGTGTAGTCTCAAAGTCCATTCATTTAGCTATAAATGTATCAAGTTTATCCTTCTTTATGGCTGAATAGTACCCCATTGTATAAAAACATATCTTTTTTATCCATTCATCAGTTGATGGGCATTTGAGTTGTTTGCAAGATTTTGTTATTATAAATTGTGCTGCTGTAAACATGGGTGCACATATATTGTTGTGGTATGATGCTTTTAATTCTTTTGGGAAAATATAAAGAAGGAGAATAGCTGGATCAAATGGGCCCTCTGGTCCTAGTTTTTTGGGGGAAATCTCCACATTAATTTTCACAGTGGTTGCATCAGTCTGCACACCCACCAACAGTGGGTGAAGTGTTTCTTTTCCCCCACAACCCCTCTAGCATTTATTATTGGTTGATTTCTTGATAGTAGCCATTCTTTCTGGAGTGAGATGGAATCTCAGCATTGTTTTACTTTGCAGCTCTCGAATGACCACTGATGGTGAACATTTTTTCATACATTTATTTGCTCTTAGTACTTCTTCATCTGAGAAGTGTGCACTCATCTCAGATGAGGGACCTTGTTTTTGAGAGGAAACTGGACACCTCTTCCTTAGAGAACAGCTTAAGAGGACAGCCACTGTGAAAATAGAAATGTTGGTGTGGAAGGAAGTTGAGGAAACTCACAGACATGCCTATAACTTTCTCAATAAAATCACTTTAGGGCGGGGGCAAGGAAGGGTGTCTTGTACGCCCCAGGCATGCCCAGAAATTTTAGAAATAATCCTTGGGGGATTTCATTAGGAAGCCACAAAACATGAATAAAAAGATTGGGAAATTGCAAATTAGCTTAGTCTTTCTAGAGAATAGTCTGGCAACTTACAACAAAAGCTATAAAAGTGTTTCTAGCCTTTGACCCAATAATCCCTCTTCTGGGAATATATATCACGAAAATCACCGAAAAGGAAATACTACAAACTATTTGCAAAAAAAGATGTCTATTGCTGCCCTGTTTATAATAGAAAAATCCTGAAAAATATTCAAACACTGCGCTATTGAGGAATAGTTCAGCAAACTACAGAACATTAATATGATAGAATATTATATAACCTTACAAATGATAAATGAGTACTCTGTCAATACATTAGAAAATATGTACAGAAAAATATTTGGTGAGCACACTAGAGTATGAAATAGAATGGAGAAGTTGATTTCTGCCCTGGAAAATTATGCTTATACAATGGTGTGATTCTTAAAAGGTCACTGAATTATGTAAATAGTTAATATGAGGCAGTGAAGAGATTTTTTTCTCCCTGTAGAAAATTGTTTAAATACATATTTTTTAAAAAACAGTTGGCAAGCAGCTGAGGTTAGTCAGCATGCATTTGAGATCTGCAGGAGTCTCAGGCAATCTTCCTTTCCAGCAACAGAAAGGAAGAGAGGCACTCATGGGTAGGTCACAAGGGCAAGGTTCATGTGGCAGACTTGTTAGGGAAAGGAACTGAGATAGAATACAATGGGACCTCGGAAACCGAGGACGGGGAGAGACAGAAGACCCCAAGGAGGAGGCAGTGAAGAGTTGTGCTAAAGGAAATAGGTGAATAGGAGCTTTGGGCTCCTGAGAGGAGTGCTACAGAGCTGGGAGTATAGGGTGACAAGAACAAAGGAGGAGGTGACTGGGAAGGGGAGAGAAGTCTCTAAAGTCCCTACAAGAGGCTGAAGAGTACAGATATTAGATAAATGTATCTGGAATGAACAGAAAATCACAATATACACAACAATCATTCAGTAATTTTTTCACTCAACATATACTTATTACTTCTATGTATCATGCACTCTTCTGGTCATTAGGGGACCAACAATGAACAAAACAGTGTGAACTGTCCCTCCACAGACTGTGTCCCACCAGTTGGCCTTGAACCATATTTTGTCTGTGTTCCTAGCAAATGTTTGGCAGCAGTTAGCCTCTGTTAATGAATGTAGAAATGAGTTAAATTCTGTTGGCCTTTTAAAACATTGGCCAAAGAGTGTAACAGGGCTCTGCAGGCATATGGAGGGGAGACCCCGGGGCCCACTGGGCTGTTTCAGAGGTTAGTGACCTAGAGCATTTGGAGGGTTACCACTGAGGAGGTGAGCACAATAGAAATAGAGAAGAGATCATCCTTTCTAGAATCTGGGAAGATTAGAGAATTGATGAGGGATAGAATGTAGATTTAACATTGGAAGAGCTGGGTTTGAGAAAGTATTCATGGACCATTCTTATGTTTTCCAGAGTCACCATCAACTAGGCATCTATCTAGGTGCACTGAGGTTGACTAAGAATGGTACAGCCTGCAGAATTGAAAGGGCCAAAAGAAAGAAAGAAAGAAAGAAAGAAAGAAAGAAAGAAAGAAAGAAAGAAAGAAAGAAAGAAAGAAAATGAGAGAAAGAGAGAAAGGAAAGAGGAAGGGAGAGAGGAAAGGAGTAAAGAAAGGAAAGAAAAGGAAAGGAAAGGAAAGAAAGAAAAGAAAAGAAAGAACCTCCTATTCTCAGAAAGCTCACAAGGTTATAAAATTTGAGTTGGTTTTGAAAATTGGGGCTTAGGAAGAGAGGAGCTACTGCTGAATCCCCCAGTGGAAGAAGCTATGACAACAGCCTAGGGCTCTGTCCCCATCCAGAGTTATCTGGAATCCAGTGGGCAGAAACAATAATATTGTCCTCTGCAGCTTTTCCAGGGCTTGGCTGGAGGCTGCAGGAACACTGGGGACTGCAATGCTGGAGAGAGAAGTCAGATGCATATCAGGGATTGGAGAGGATAGGTTCAGAAAGGGCTGCTTAAACAGAGGGAGCAGAGAATGGTCTAGATTTTTCTCTAAGGTCTCACCTCATCCAGAAGAAAAGGACAACAGACTTTAGAGCACTGGTATGATGCCAAGGAGCAGAAGAAGCCCGAGCTCACAGAGATGGGGAAGAGGTGGGTTGATCATGTCTGGTTTAAGAACTAAACACCATCAACACTCCTTCTGCTAGACTACCCTGAGGGTAAGATTGGGGTGGAGGTGAGGGCTCACTCTATCAATCAACAACCTTTATTGAACTCAGTCCTGGTTTCTAATCTCTGCTCTATTACAAACTAGTCATGTGTCCTTGGGCAGGTCCCTTATTTCTGTAAGCCTCAGTTTCCTCATCTTTAAAATGTGCTTGAGAGCCCAGAAGGGCTGATATGAGGATTACATGAAAAAGTGATAGGAGGACATCACCCCCACCATGCCAGCTGTGTGTGTGTGTGTGTGTGTGTGTGTGTGTTTTAATTTAGAACTGTGCTTAGTTCTGAGCCCTTTCTCTCCTTTCTGCCCAGGATTCTCTGTAATGAAGGGAGACAGATACAAACAAGGGATGACAACCAGTGAGAATGTGATCATTGTTAAAACTACAGCATCTCTGCCGCAGGAACCTGGAAGAGAAGTAATTAGTTCTGCCTGCCGAGGTCAGGGAGGGCTTCCCTGAGGAGGAGACATTTGAGCTGGTCCATTAAGTGGCTTGCTTAGCAGAGAAGAGAGAGGAAGGCATCACAGGCAGGGGAGTGCCTGGAGCAAGAAAAGGGAGGTATACAGGGCAGCAAGGGTCTGGGGAGGAGTGGCAGCACTGCCAGCCTGCGGCCTAGCAGGTAGGTGGACAGCAGGCTGGAGGAGTTTGGGGGTCAGCCTTGGAAGCGTCTGGAACACTGTGCAACTGTGTGTGAACGTACTCCCACTGCAGCGCGTGATCTCCAAGCCTTTGTCAGCAAAGGCTGACATGCTCAGGCGACAAGGCTCTATTGGGACAGAGGACAGAGGGAAGGAGGCCAGAACAGGTGCCAGGACACCAGCAAGAGGCTGCAGCTGAGACCAGGCTCAGTCCCCTGCAGCCACGTTTCAGCGCTGTGTTCCAGGGATTCTGTGTTTGGGGATATCCAGGGCCCTTCTGCAGCTGTTAGTCCTCACTGGCACCCACAGCATGCAGCTGAGGCCGCTGCCACTCAGTATTCTCTGTGGCATGCAGAAGTCCTCGCATTTGTTATTGTTTATTTTTTCAGTCATTTTTAAACTTTTCACTCTTATTGGTACAGGTCTGCAGTACATAATGATTGCATTCTTCTTGGGGAGTCAGTACGTGTACGCAGTAGTTTTAGTTATTTTTCACCCCTTTCTCCTCCTCTTCCTCCCATTTTCCTCCCCTCTTCTTTTATTTCTTGGTCCTCTTTACTTTTGCAGAAGATCTAAGGCTGTAGTCCTCTCATGCATGTAGTCCCCAGATGCTGAGGGTCCAAAAAGCCTCACATACCATTTTTGGATTCTCTGTTAGCCTCGCCATAGTTTGGGGGCCAACAGGAAGCAGGCATGATACCTTTAATAGAGTAAAAAGACAAGACTCCACCTGTTAAGTTGATTTTCCTTTTCAAAAAGAGGGAGCTTTGCTGATGAAGAGTGATAAGTGTCTTTCACTGGTGAGGAAAGGATTTTAATAACGTCTGCTGATGACTCTTGCCCTGCTCTGCTGAGATACAGGGCTCATTCTTCTTCCCTTTAATAACCTGGCATGACTGTACTGTGGAGGGGGAAGACTCAGGCTTCTTCTCACTCACAGTAGCTCTACTGCCTCTCCACTCTCAGCCTGGAATCCTTCCCTGTTTCTACATCTCCCTCCCTTCCCTGCTGCCAGATTCCTGGACTCATTGCCCACTACCCTTTTCTTTTCTCCCTTCTCTCTGAGGTTGTGAGGCACTTTCTTAATAAGAAATTTGATCCAACAAGATGAATGGGCTGGCCAGCAGAAGGGTGAGCCTTCTGTCACCTGTGGTGATGACATAGGCAGGAGATCTTGCCAAGGAGATTCCTGTTAGCAGATAAAATGTGGTTCCCAGACTTCAGTTTGCATTAGAATCAACCTGAGAGCTTAGGAAAAGCAGATTTCCAAGTGCTGGCCTGAGCTTCTCACTATGTCTACAAAGAATCCAGAGATTCTCAGTCCTCCCAACTGCTTGGAGGATGTAGGCAGGAAGCTATGAGCTGCTCTGAGAAACTCAGGGATGAGGCAGAACAAGTTATCACCCCAGACTCGCTCACTAAACCTACACAACAGTCTTTCCTCGAACTCCACTGTTTTTCAACAATCCACCTGTATTAGTCTAGAGGCATTTTGGTGGTTTGAATACTTTGTCTATATGCTGTGTTAAAGTTGGTTTGGGGATAACAGTAGCTAGCAGTTACTGAGTGTGTGTATCAGAACCCCCGGTAAGCATTTTACACAGCTCTCTTGTCATCCCTGACAATGCTGAGCCTGGCTTTACTGCTCCCTTTGCTGCCTTTATGTGACAGACCCAGGGACTTGAGGTAGGTGAAGGTGGTTGGAGTTGAGATCTGAGCTACTAGTCTGCTAAACTCATGTCCCTGCCCTTAAGTAACTCTCTCCTCTCCATCTCCTCACGAACTACCCATGTTGCCTCTATTGTCTTGGTCTCAGGTCTGTGCTGTATGGATTCCATTTGGTACTTCTCCTACACCGAACCCTGAAGAAGCCCCCATGACAATTTCTCTAGGTTTATCCTTGGTGGTTTTCTGGCATTCATATCAGCCCAAGTACCACCATTAATTCATGCCTGGAAAGTTTTCTTACTGGCTCTCTGGCCTCCTCCCACTTTTCTGAGACATATACTATTAGTTACATTTTCCCAAACCTACTGCTTCTCTCTTGCATCCCGCTGCTCAGCCACCAGTACTGGCTCCTCATTGATTCATCTTTCCTCTTACCCACCCAGCCTGTTGCTTCAGCAGTATGAATCCCCCTTTCCTGCAGGTTTACAGACCACACTACACTCTTTCCAGTCACTCAACTTCCCCAACCAGACAAGCCTCCCTCTCTCATTCTAAACCAAATCCTCTGTTTCTTTAACAGCTCACATCTGCACCCTTTGCCTCCAGAAAGCCTTCTGTAGCCAAGCCTACCTCTCTATACTTCTAATTCCCTGCTGCTCTATGTGCATGGTTGGCATCACACTCTCTCACACTTACTTATTTGTTGTCTAAAACTTATACTAAGGTTGTTCAGGTCTGTATGTTTTTCTCCCTCCAGTAAGATGGTATAGGTATTTCAGAACAATAAGCAGACCTTTTTGTTCTTTAGTGCCTACACCCCCAGAACACAATAGTGGCTTTCGTAGCTTAACATAGAGTTGAAACAATTCCTGAAAGACCATCCATTTAATTACAATGAATGACTCCCAAGTCCAAAGTCAGTGGAGTGTGTGTTCTGTGGATGGAGATGATCATATGATATAATGGGAACAATGAACACAGAATAGCCCCCTTAAAAGGTTGACACTTGCTTTATAATCCTGCATTTTCTACTGACCACTTATGTGATCCCAGGCAAGTCGTTCCATTTCTCTGCCCTGAGGAGTCAAGCCCAATGTACTGTGAGACTCTTTGTAGCTTTTCACATTTATGACCTGTGCTAAGCCATCCTTTCTCCTGGCCACAGGAGAAAGGGCACACTTGTCTCTTCGGGCCTCACTTTGCTTACATGTGAAATGGAAATTTCAATAACAGTAGCTAATTTATAGAGTTGTTGCAAGGATTAAATGCAACGATTCAGAAAGCTCTTAGCCTAGAGGATGCCCCATAGAAAGTGATCAATAAATAGTAGCTATTATTAAGTTACTTGGCCAAGATTAGGAGGGTTGAGTGTACCCAAGGGAAAGAAGACCATTCCCCTGCATCTGATCCAAGCTGAAAGCTTGAAAGTGAACAAAGCCTTTTGATCTCAGAAGATGTCAAGTTGGAACCCTGCAGCTTGGACCTCCCTGGCAGCTTTGCAGTGTTCGGAGCACCAACTGTACCGTTAATGACAGCACTGCTAGCAGTTGGGGTGACTCCCTTTCATTGTCCAATTGATTTTCCCATTACCCTTTAATGCTGTGTATTAAAGGCTTTGCAGATCCACTCTGTTACCTTCTTTCTTTATTATCTCCAGGGCCTGCTCAACTACTTGGGAGAATTAAATTGCTTAGGTACAGGAAACCCCTCAACAGGGTAAGAAACCTCTTCTTGGGCAGAATTTGGAGGCCAGGATCTTTGGTGTCCCTCCTGGCTTGCTCTTCAGGTCATGCACACACTGATAAAAGCTCTGAAGGGAGCATAGAGTAAGCCTTTGAGCTGAGTTCACAGCACACTGCTGGCTGGAGGAGGAGATGCCAACACAGCCAGGTTCTCACACCTCTGCCAGGTGGCTCTTCTGGCCTTACCTGGTCTTGGTCTTCTTCCAGTTAGAAACTATCTTGGCTTGATCTTAATTTCCTATATTTTAAATCTTGCTTTCTGTTTGTCCCATCTGTCTATGTCCAGAACTCAAAATCCACCCTTTGGGCCTGTCTTCTGGTTGTTCTCTACATTCATTAATTCCATCTAATATTCTAGATCCTAATACATATACAGCTTCACCAAACAGCCTGATTTGAAACTTAAGTTAGCCTTGTTTTTTTTAAATTCTAAAATGTGACTATGAATCCTTTCATCAAGGCTAGGGAAAATTAAGTCCATATGGTTCTCCGAGAAATAAAAGCTAGGAGAACAAACATTGTTGTTATTTTTGAGGTATGACCAAAGATAATGAGGTCACTATTTCATACTATAACTCATCTATGCAAATTAATTGTCTCCTATTCAACTTGGAAAACAAAGTACAATGTAAAAATGTCCCTGCAGCCCCTTCTCAGCTGGCATCCTCATCAGGAAATCTCCCTTATCAGACTGGATTTGTTTTGGAAGTGGTCAATCAGACTTAAGTGTGGTAAACAAAGTAAGTGATCAAGCAAAATAATCTCTTTCCTTCCAGTGATATAAAGTAGGGAGATGAGTTTATCATTAAATTGGTATTAAGGATTATCTCACTGAAGAGTTCTAAAAATTAGTTTGGAGTAAGTGTTGCTGTAAAGGTGACTGCTTTGAAGGGAATGCATTTACATAATTAAGCTTTAACTTACTTATATATTAAGCAGGAGTTTGTTGTTAGTAGGTAACCGAAACTCAACTCAAATTGGCTTAAGGGGAAAACTAAATTATTGGCTCAGTTAGCTCTATAGTTAGATCTCATAGTTAGATCTTATTTCAGACATGGCTGGACCCAGGTGTTGAAATAATGTGATCAGGACCTGGCTTATCTTGATCCCGTGGTAATTTTCCTGTGGTTTCTTTTCACTTCTGAACATGGTGGGCCCCAGCAGCTCAAATCCTGTGGAAAGAGAGCTTCATTTTCATACCAATTTCAACTAAAGACCAGGTTGGAATCTCGTTGGTCTGGCTGCTGTGATGACCCTTCCCCAACCCATCACTGTGGTCAAGCATATGGAATTTCTTGAACCATGCTTGCATTCATGACCCCTATATGAACCAAGTGGTAGCTCTATGGTGGAAAGATACTGTTCTGTACTAGAGGAGGCCCAAATGCATAGTTACCAGGTAAAAAATAACAAATACTCACTTTAAAAAAAAAAGGGTTTTATAGTTGCCACATTAAAGTAATGTCATGAAAGATTTTCTTTTAAAATTTTATTTTATTTTTATATTACAGCTCATAAAATAAATAGAAATGTAGATGTCTCTAAAAAGCAATCTATAACCTGGGCAAAAATTTTTTAAAAGAAAAAAATTACTGCTTCATTGCCTTCTCATTGTATCTTTTTGTGTCCTTGCCCTGAATTGTAGGGCATTTGTCTGGAGAGGTTTTCAGGAAGTTCTAACCAATTTAGCATGGATATTTTCTCATTTGTTTTCCCTTTTGCACAATATCTAGCTGGCATATTGGACAACACTCTATGGTTATGGAACAGAATAACGGTTTTCAAACCAATTTTGGAAGCAGAACTTTTTTCAAATGTCATTCATACCTCAACATAACAAACAGATGAAAGCACAGCTGCTCTGGTTGATGGGAATAGGAACTCCAAATCCCACCTACTAAGCTTTGTCCTTCCCTTATCCTTCTCTTCTTCCCCCTCAGCCTCTGATTCTTGACTGCAGAATCCTGTGGCTCCTGGAAATGCAATTTGAAAACCACTGTAATATAGCAAAGTGACTGACTCTTTAGAATCAGTGTTGTCAACTATCTGGGGCTGAAACCCCCATAGTTGGGAGAGGCACATAATGGACATTTATCAAGCACTTACTGTCAGGTGCTATACCTTCATTATCTCATTTAACCTCTGTGACAACCCCATGAGGTAGCAATTATTTATTACCCTTCTTTACAGATGAAAATATTGAAACTTGGAATGTCACATAGCTGGCAAAACTCAGAGCTGGTGTTAACATGAGGTCTTTCTGAGTCAGACAACCTCAATCTCCCTGAATATTCATGGGCTGCCTATGCTATGAAAGACACTGAACTCAGTGCTTTGCTATGGGCTGTGCATTTTATTTTATCCCTACATACTTATGAAGGAGCCCAGACACCAAGGAGAATATACTATGTGATTCTACATAAATTTCAACATCCATCCAAATTAATCTATTTTGATAGAAGTAGCAGTAACCCTTGGTGCCTTAGGGTTGGGGTAAATGGAGGCACTAACTGAGAAAGAGCCTGAGGGAGCACTGTAATGTGTTGGCCATGTTCTCTCCTAGCCTGGGTGATGGTTATATGTGTGTACACATATATAAAAGTCATGAAGCTTTTAGGATTTATGTGATATATTATACTATCACCTCTGTTTCCATTTTAAGCCATACTATATTTTAAATGTTATCATTGTAAATACGAAGAAATTCTGGTTCAAGAAGGTAAATAGCCCTACTTTCATTCTGTCAGGAGTGGAACCTTCCAAGGGCCATATGACACAGTCCTGACACCTGGGCCCACCTAGGGCATATTCACTGACCCACGGGTAGGGCAATAGCATGCAGAAATTGTCAGCTAGAGAGAGTGTGTTGCTCTGGGTGGTGGTTGGCCACTTCAAATTCTCAGGGCCATGTCTTAACCCTTGCATGTCTGCCCCTTGGGCTGCTGTATCTTTACACTTCTGCTCTATTCTTCACTACTTAACTCTCTCCAATGCTTGTGTGTTGGTCTGATGGCTGCAAAGTCCCTTCCTGGGGATGAGGACAGAACACAAGGCAAGGTGTGGGTACCCAACCAGGAAAGGCACAACAGGAAGGACTGAATTATTGAGAGAAGAGAAGCCAGGCCTTCCCAAATACAGTCAAACTGCTCTGTCTCCTGCCAAAGCACCTGTCCCTTGTGCAGTGAACCGCCTGGGGCAGTCCCCATGTTCCCCAGAGAACTCCTCAGAGATCACTCTGTCTATTTAAATTTTGCCTAGGTCCTTTGCCTTTTCCTTTACACTATAAATGCAGCTTCTATTTTTAGGTACCATTGTAAGGGAGACCCTGGGATTCAGGCCAGGGAGCCAGGGAGCTGGGAAACCACAGTCCCAGGGGCCAGATCAGCAACATAACTGAGTGGATAAAATGACAGCAGCCTTGGCATTAGCTAGGTATAAACCTAAGTCCAGTGATACATCACTGGGAGGCCTGAGCAAGCCGCTGGCTCCAGGGATACGCAGGCACAGGGCTAAGGTCATGTTCAGAACGCAAGGCTGGCCTGCTTTCAACCTTTCCCCTCTGATCTGTCCCTGATGAAACTTGAAAAGCACTCAACCCAAACCCAAAGCTGACTCTTACACATAAAACTCTCCAATGCCTCTTCTTCTTCCTGGAGATAAAGGGAAACCACCTTAGGTTTTAAGCAAGAAAACCAATGCACTAATAGAGTTGGCATTTTAGACTCATCTTGAAGGATGAGGAGGATTGTAGCAGTGAGCCTTCCAAGAAAACTCCTGAGACATGAACATCAAATGATGAAACAGCACAGATACCCACCGTCAGCGTCAGGCCAAGGTATTCAGGCCCTCATAACTAGGGACGGTTTTTGAACAAATCATAGCCTGGCCATGGTATTTTTTAAAAATTATTCCATGCAGGATAATCCAGGGAGGTAAGAGGGCTCAAGGTATCAAGATTTATTCATTCAGCAAGTGTTTATTGAGTACCTACTATGTGCCACACACTGTGCTAGTTTCCTCAATGACAAAGATACAAATCTTGGGCTTCTAAACTTTATCATTCAGAAAATTATCAAGGAGACAAGTGACATGTGGGAGGTGTGTGACACATGACAGGGATATTAATCAGGGAAGTCTTGTCCTGTCTGAGGGGAGGTTGGAGCCCGAGGGTATGTGTAAAAGCCCAGTTAGTTTTAAAGACCACTCTGGCTTCAGGAGAATGAATAGGGTGGGAGTAAGACAGACACAGGGTGGCCATTTAGGAGGTTGTGGCCATGCCAGGGAGAGATGATGGAGGTGTAAGCCAGGCTGCAGCAGGGGTGGAGAGCGGCTGCATTCTAGAGCCCTTGTAGAAACAGAATCTGCAGGACTTGGTAGGAGTCAGGGAGGATTCCAGGGTCCCCAGTTTAGAGGTGACTAAAACAGAAGCATGAAAGCCTCTTTCCCCTTAGTGCCTCCGGAACACCCAATTATGTGTCTCCAGCTTTCATATCTTAACTGGATCATAAACAACCTGAAACTAAACTCCAGGTCTCACTCTGCCCTGACAGCACGCGTACCAGGACCTTTCAGGTCAAAGATGCTCAGCAAAGAGCTGCTAAAATGAATGAGTGATAATAGTTGAGGAAACATTTGAATTGATCCCAGTTGTGGCCAAACCCAGCTTTACATCCCCTTCAGCCCTCCTTCCACCTCTGCCCTGTGCCCAGTGACAGGCAGAGGCTGGGGGCTAAGGGCAGAAGTGGCTTGTGGGCGCAGTGCCACCTGGAATACTTAAAGCATGAATTGCAAGTCAAGTGGCCCCTCTCACAGTTAATCGATGGCAGCATATCCTGATCGCTTTCATTATTATTATTTTCTTATGCATGTGTGATCTGGAGATTTATTGTTGAGGCTACAGAGGCAAAATCAATTATTCATGTTATAAATTAGAAAATGATTTATGTCTACAGGAGATGGGGCCTCAGCGAACGGAGCCCATTACAGATAAGCTTTGCTGAAAGGACCAAGATTTATCTGTAAACTTCACAAATTGCAGCTCACCAATCCAGTCCTGTTCCCAACCCCTCCCCCCAGGACACCCATCCCTCTTCCTGAAGCATTCTGTCTTTTTCTGTCATCTACTATCTCCTTGGTTCCTGGTTTTCACCCTCATTCCCACTGATTTCTCTTTGTTCTTCTGTCCTACTGTTCACCTCTGACAAATGC